>JASDQU010011154.1:66568-82475 GCA_032191745.1 Picea mariana | reverse complement strand
ATATGGGCCCTGTGCCATAGATCTGAGCATGTAGATCTTGGTCACCCATATCCATGTGTTTCTTAGCATGATGCACCTAAGCACACAAGACTTAGGATAAGTGGGTTTTTAGCCCATTTCTTGCCTCTTTTTACCAAAATTCCAACTTCTTAGGAAAACACCCCCCTTTTACAAAATAATGTGATAACATTAGGCTCCATGGGGGATGGATTGCTCCCTACGAGATGCCAAGAACTCTTTTGTAGTTTTAGTGCCTTATTGTTGGGCTATGGAGTCACCTATAAAATTGAAAAAAAAAAGAAAAACAATATTTACAAAGACATGGGAGCCACTCATGGCTCAGATAAAGGACTTCTTCAGAAAATGCCCATTTACAGGGCCACCAACAACTTCAACGCCCTCCAAATTTTGTAGTCTATAAGCATTATTTCGAAAAACCTTAGAAACTTTGAGGGGGGCGATCCAGAGGGCTTCAAATTTCCTATGCTTTCCCTTGTTGTGTCTGGGTGCATCCCATTTAAGTACTAGGTCTATTGGCTGAAAATCCTCTTTTATGCTTTTCTTTTCAAAATCTTGTTTGATCTTCTGTTGATGGTCATGCACTCTATCCATCACCTACTCTCTAGTCTATTGGAATTCTACCAGTTGATGAATTCTTCTGATCATATCATCAGGCTCTCCTTGATAATCCTGAAATAATTTCACTACAGGCATGGCAAGCTAAGAAGGAAAAACTGCTTCAGTCCCATATACAAGTTGGAAAGGAGAGATGCCCAGGGACCTCTTTGTTGTCATTCGAATAGCCCATAGAGAAAAATTGAGCTTTGGATCCCATGCCTTCTTATTTTACTCCAGCGGTCTTTTGATAATCTTTATAAGGCTCTTGTTATAGGACTCTGCTAATCCATTGCCTTGGGGGTAGTAGGGGGTAGAGTGGATTAATGAAATTCCAAACTACTCAGAGAATTTGATCAATGGCTCAGACCTGAAGGATGCAGTGTTATCAGTGATGATTTTGTTTGAAAAACCAAACCTTTCCATAATATCTTCAAGAAAACCAATGATAACTTTGTGAGAACCACTCCTTGTGGGGATAACTTCGATCCATTTGGTGAGGTAATCTATTGTAGTTAATATCCACCTTTGTTGAACACTTGAAGCAAGATGAATTTTCCCAATAAATTCTAGGCCCCACTGCTGAAAGGGTCCTGAAGCTACCACAGGCTTCAACGAAAGAGACTTGAGCTACTGCTTTCCTAAGAATTTCTGACATTTGATATAGAACCTAATTTTTGCAAAGACATCGGAGAACAAAGTAGGCCAGAAGTACCTAGCCCTGAGAATTTTGTAGGTCGTGGTCCTCCAGAGGTGATGTCCCCCACACAGGTCATCATGAAAATCGAACATAATATTTTGGGCCTACTATGGGTCTAAACATATCAGAAGCACTCCTAGAGGGTCTTTCCATTACAAGACCTGGTCAATAAGGAAATATCTAATTGCTTTAAGATTTAAATCTCTTGCTTTGCTTTTCTCCATTCCATTAGGAGGCCTTAACTCTTGCAGAAAAAATATAATGTCTTTGTACCAGGTTCATTCTGCCAATGGAGGGCTATCCTATGGGTTTTTATCAGACAACTTAGCTTGTTGATTTTCTGAGAAAGTGTTAATAAAGTTAACCCCCAAATAATTATAATTAGATTCTGCCAATAGCTTGGCTAAACCTTGACCTTTAACCAATTTGGTGGGCTTTATTTCCAGATCAAACTCAAGGATTTTGGAAATACACTTGCTCCTCCTTCCGTCTATGTTAGGTTGAATGAGAATTTCCTTCACAGAAGTTGAAGGAACGTAAGCAATGATATTTGAATGCAGAACATATAATCTAAAATATTTGAGAGATTTCACCAGGGAATAGGCTTGCTTCTCCATGATGTAATATTTTACCTCGATGTCCCTCAATGCTCTGCTAAAAAAGGAAATAGGCTGCTCTAACCCTTTAACATTCTTCTGCAAAAAAACAACTGCCACTGTATCAAAAGAAGGAAAGGAAAAAATCAAGAAATCCTAGGAATAATCGAGACTAATAAGAACAGGTGCCTCAGTCAACACCTTTTTTATTTGATTGAAGGATTCTTTGGACTCAACAACCCACTTTATTTCTCTCCCGTTCCTGAGCATGGATGTGATATGCTTCACCAAATCAACAAAATTTGAAACAAATATTCATAAAAAATTATTTTTTCCTATAAAGGATTGAACTTCCTTCTTGGATCTGGGAAGTGCCACGGTTTGAATAGCCTCTACCCTACTCGAATCAATTCTGACCCCCTCAGCTGATACTATGTGTCCCAACAATTTTCCCTCCCTCATGGCAAACAAAGATTTTTTAGGATTTAGGGAGATACCAAACCTTCTGCATTTTAGGAAGACTTTCCTCAGATGTTGGCAATGTTCCTTATCAGACCTAGAAAACACTATGTCATCCAGGTAGATTACTACAAATTTATCTCTTTCCCCAATGAAAGCTATATCCATAGATCGATAAAAGTTTTCTGCTGCATTCATCAATCCAAAGGGCATTTTGGCATACATGAATGTGCCCCAAGGAGTGGTGAAGGTTGTCTTTTCTTTGTCTTTAGGCAGGACATAGATCTGATTGTAGCTAGAAAATCCATCAATCATGGAAATCATGGATGCACCCATCACCCTCTGCAATATATGTTCCATCTTTGGAAAGGGGTAATTTTCCTTCTTAGAGCTCATGTTTAGGTTCCTGAAATCAACACATAGACTGATTTCTCCATTCTTCTTTCTTACTAGGACCAGGTTTGCCACCCATTTAGAATATCTCAATAGGACAATGATTTGGGCATCCAATATATTCTTTACCTCTCTTTCCATAATAGGCAGTATCATAGGATTTATCTGTCTTAATTTCTTCCTAAATGGCTTGACCTCCTCTTTCGATGGAATCTTGTGCTCAATGACACTTTTGTCACATGTTCTGAGGTTTTCATAGGTCCAGGCAAACACATCAGCAAAATCCCATAATATCTCAACATACTTGTCTGGTTGCTCCCTTGACAGGCTGCTTGACAACTTGACAAACTCTGGATCCTTCTCTATGGAAATAGCACTCAGTTACATCGGCATCATCATTTGATGTTTTACCCTTTACTTCCACATCATTTATTTCAAATAGTCTCTCCAAAGGAACCAGTCCCTTTGGGATGTGATTTCTATGCAATTGAACAATCTGGTGATCAAAAATTTTGTTCAGAAGAACATCAGAGTGAGGATCTATTTCAGAGTCAGGATCATGGTCAATGTGTAATGTAGAAAACTCATCGACAGCTTCCAATAATCTTTTGATTTCAATATCATCCTCAAACACTTTCCAATGCTTGACATTGTTAGGTATAGAGGGTCTATATTTCACTTCTACATCATACCTCAGTTTAGGTGGTAGATGGACTCTGAAATTGCTTGCTGAAATAGCCAGAGAACCAGCCATGATGTTTTCTCCTCTTGGAATAAATGAAATGTTGAAATCTAGGAAAAAACTAGCAATGAGGTCCCAAAATTCATTTCTAAAACTCCTGAGTCGAGGTTGTTTGGTTTGATAAATATTTCTGATCTGCTGGAAAATTAACTCGGCATCCCCAAACACTGATATTTCCTTTATCCCCATGCCTTTTTCATCCCTTAAGCCCAAAAAAATGGCTCCATACTCTGCCACATTATTGGTAGCTTCAAATTCTAGTTTGTATGACAAAGATATAATTTCTTGAACAGGCGAAACAAAGACTACTCCAACACCAAAACCTTCTCTAGAAGAGGCTCCATTAAAGAACATTCTCCAAACATAAGTGATCAGAGGAGAATATTCACAGGGAGTAAGGGAATGCTTTCTGATCTTGAGAGGGGGATCAGGGGCATTACTGAGCTACAACAAGCTAGATCCCAAATTAGTATCAAGGGAAAAGATAGGATGATTGGTGGGTTCTTCATGTAGGCCAACTGAGCTTCTCTATACAGTCTTCTATGCTCCCCCCCAAAGACTGGAATAGTAGCATATGTTAGGTCCATTTGCAAGGTTCCCCCAAGTCATTTTATCCAAGATCTTAACAATAGCATGGAAAACTTGGGAGAAACATTGGCCACCATGACATCCATGACCACACTTTTCATGGGCAGTTGAAACAAGGTCACAACCAGATCTTTGATGACCGGAAGACATTGCACCTTCCTTGAGTCAAAAGAATACAAATCATGATAAGATTTTGTGACTTCTAATCCAAGTTCTTCCATGACCGTTTTGGGCATGAGATTATGAGATTCCCCTGAGTCCATTAATCAGTTATGAAACACCTTATCATATATTTTCAGGGATGTATAGAAGGGATGGGATGAGTCATATCTATCTTATAACATAAGGCCTAAGATGATGGTTGGCTTTTTGTCTTGGAGGTTTACTGAGTCTGTGGAATGGAAAGATGGCTCAGGCTGTAACAACTTAGACAAGGATTTTTTTAAATCTTCATGCTTGACCATTTCTGATAGGGGCACAAGGATTCTAATTTTTTAAATTGCATGCTTGAAGATAAAGGAGGAAGGGGGCTTCTGAATTTCTCTCACTTATAGGACTGGATCTTTAGCCATTAGCGAGGGATTTTGAGTTTTATTTTCTTTGTTGTTGTTTGCTGCATCTTTGGGAGGCTTATCTGCTCTAGAAGGATGATAAGGGATGTCAGACTTCTCTTATTTCTTATTAGACCTGAGGATATATTTATTGGTACTTCTATTGGCCTTGTCCCCCTTACTCATCTCATTTATTTGGTTGTCCATGAGGGACTCCCCGTACACAGATTGGGTCAAATGGGGAGATGAGGAGGTGCCTCCAAGACAATGAATTTCAGGATCAAGTTCTTCTTCCTCCCTCTCTTCATCGGCAACAAGGTTAATTTGGAGAGGGGTTTGGATCTTTTGATCATCCCTGTCTCAGTTTCTGGGTTCTCTCGGAAGTATCTGAGGGGTATTATTTGGTATTCTGAAGTTGCCTCTTCTTTCAACATTTTGGGAATCTTTATAACTTTTCTTCCATTCGAATTTCATCTTCTCCATCTCCACAAAAAGAGATTTCACCATCTTGGTCAATTCATCCATTTGAGGATGGGATGCAGAAGAACCAAAGGTTGAGGCCTCATATCGCCCCCTTACTCTGTCTCTATCATCTTTGTTCCTAAGTATGTCAACTGCAAATACATTGGACTCCACTTCCATGGCTACATCTTTCATATGAGCCAAGGAAGTAACTCTTCTTTCTCTTAACAGGAGGCAAAAATCAAGGTCAAAATCACTAACATAAGTGATTTTGGCAGAGGCTTCTGTAGGCTTTATCTCGACAGGGATCTTATTGTACATTTTGTTGGATCTTTTGGATAAATCAGAGACAGATTCTCCTTCTTTCCTCTTTAGAGACTTGAACTCGGTGATATAATACATAAAATCTTTCTTATCCCCCCACTGTCTCAAGAAAATATCATCTATAGACTCAATCCCATCAATAGATCTAGGGTTCAATCCCCTAAACCATTTTATAACCTCACCATCAAGGCTTTGGACAAAGACTCTCATCCAGGCATATTCATTTTCAATATTCAAATTGTTTGCATAACTATAGAATGCAACACAATGTTCTTCAGCAGTTATGTCTTCTTCTCCATTGAACTTAGGAATGTATTTTAGGTAATCTCCAGCAGGGAGAGCATTCATTGCCTAAGGTAAGACTAGGGGGGCATATATAGCGGCCACTATGGAGTCCATTCTATTTCTATGGAGATTAGCTCTTGCCATAGGCATAATAGGTGGAGGAGAATTAGGAGGGGATGCAATTCAAATAGGGGAGGTTGGAACTGAGCTTCCAGGATGAAAGGGGAACAAAAGAGGATTTGGAGAAAATGTTGTAGGGCTTGAGGGAATAAAAGTTTCCCTTTCTATAGTAGCATCAACAGTAATAGGAGGAGGGGTGGTAAAACCCAGGGTAGGAAAATATTCTGAGGTGTTGGGTCTAAACCATGGTACAATTTCAGGGGAGAGAGGAGTGACAAGGATTTCTCCCTCCAATCCCAGACCAAGAGGAGAAAACTCAACAGGAACACTCCCAAAATTTAAAGTTCAGGAAACTCCAACAAGAGGTGTAATATCCCTAGGTTGAACCCAATTGTAAATGTAAATGAAAATGTACTTAAGCTAGTGAGTTGTTTTATATATTTTGACATGCATCTTCCATGGTGTAGCATGCACAGGTACTGCACAGTAAAATGAGGAAGTGTGCACATTCCGGGATACCTCACGCAGCATCTTAGGTGCAAGCGATGTAGAGGCTAGGGAGCCTTGTGTATCAGATATGTTTATAGGTTGGTGAGCCAGTATTATAAGCTAGGATTCTTATGTTTTGATTAGTCCAGAGAGCCTAGATGTTAAAGGCCAGTGAATTTGTTTTTGTACATATCTCATAATTAATATAAAATACATCACTACATGCATACCAACCACGATAAAAGATATGGGGGACAAAAATCCACTGGTTAGGGAAAGGGAAGGGGCTAAGTTAGGGAATATTATATTAATATTTCTTAAATCATAAAGTATGGATAATTATGTTATCCTAAGTTCTAAGTTGGGGCCAAGTGGGCCAAAGTAGCTTCCAACATGAAAAGTGTCAAGTTGGGGGCATGCATACATATTGTTGGACTTAGTTCATTTCAGGGGGATCTCCATCATTCAGACCATCATCTTTTCCTTGATTCATCCCTCACTGATATATACAGTCAATCATCTAGGAGTATTGGCATCCATTGAGCTATCATATGTATCTTCATGAATTTACCTGAACCTGGAGCCAGAGCCTTCTGTTGGGTAACTGTTAGCTTGGGAGAAGGATTGAAGAAGCGGGTTGTTAGGCCCATGGGATATTGAAGAGGCGGGTTGTCAGGCCCGTGAGCAATTCTCTGGGTGAAAGAATTGTTGGGGATTGATTTCCTGATGGTGCTTAAATACAGCTACAAGGCTCTGAGACTTCCTATTCGACCCATTGCTGAAGACCTAGAAGGGGAGTGGGGAAGCCGAGGGAATTTTGAGCAGAGAAGGGGCACACTTCCTTGGGTGGGAAATGCATGTGGGGAATGAGGGACTATAGGTTGTTAGTTGAGTGAGCACCTGAGACGAAACCTTTCCTGTTATTCATGAGCCTTTAGCCTGGTTAGGAACCCTTTACTCGGATGGAATTTAGTCCCAGCTCGGGGGTGACTCAATGTTGAGAGTGATGAACAGTGTGGTCTAAGGCTGGGAGGTTCATGGAAGGTCTGCATGCAGTTGGTGATATTCTCACAAGGATAAGTGTCAATTGTGTGATTAATTTACATGTTGCATTGTTATTCACATGTTATTTTTATTGGTTTATCCTATGCATGATTATAACTGTCTGTATGCTTATAGGTATTGCATGTATATGCTGCATGAATATGTTACTTCTTTTTAGTGTGAATCCATGTATTTACATAGCGTATTTCTCTGTTCACATTTTACATATGTTAAGCTTCCGCAAGAGTTCCGTCTGTGCATATGATTAATTGCATGAAGTTATAAAATTATATGAGACATAAATTAGTTGGGATGCTAAGTATGTTACGGTATGTTCCACATAGAGAATGGATGTGTTCTTCAGTGTAGTGTGTCCTGACATGATTGGTTGGGAAAATTACAAGTGGGTATCTGAGCATGAAAGAGTGTTATGGAGTAGCATGGCATGGCCTATATCAAGTTGGGAATGTTACAAAGACGCTTTCAAAGCTAAGTAAAACGTCTGAGGCTTGGCACGTCCCCGACTTGTGTGAGGTCAGGCATGTCGTAAATTTGTATCAGAGCTTCAGTTTTCAACACTGATCCTAAAGGGCCGAGAAAGTTGAGTTGAAGCAAAATGTCACAGAGGATTTAATTCGAAGTGGCCAAATTTTAGTTGTAGAGCATCCATGGAAAAAATTAATAGCAAATGGGCAGAAATGGGGAAAAGACCTAATTTCTGTGGATGGATTCATGAGAAAATGGAGAAATTCAGTCAAGTGATGAAATATTACTAATTTAATATCTGCCCTGGCAAATTCGAACCTGGAATTGGTCGAATTTCAAGTTAAAGTGAACCCTTGACAGATGAAGCAGAATTCATGAGGATTTGATGTGCATAAAGGTGAATGTGCATAGATGGCACACTAAAAATGCATGATGCGCATTGAAAAGCATGTGATAGTTAAAATTTGGCACTGCGCGGCAAGATATTGGCATGTTGGTGCGCAAGCTAAATTCTGGTACCACGCGGAAAATGTTAGCGTGCAGGTGCGCGCAGTAAATTGTGGCACCGCGCGGAAACATATTGTGTGTGGATGCATGCACTAAAGTTAGCATTGTGCGGTGTACACACACATAGTAATGGTGCACGTGGTGTGCGCAGTATTGCAAAGCATAGAGGATTTGGGTTGATGCAGGCATAGTATGAGTATAAGTTGTCTCACGATGGTGTAATCAATGGTGCGCGTAGATAATTGTTTGCGGTGGGGGCATATTGAACCTTGGCATGGTGAAATACATAGAACGAAATGCATGTGGTATATCAATGCATGATACAAAAACTGTGTGCAACAGGTATCAGTGCAATAACTAAAACTACGTGAAGCGGATATTGGCGCACAATGCAAAAATAGTATGCACAAGTTAGTAGCACGATAGAAGGGAAATTCTTAATGGTTGTAGGTGCATGGAAGCATGATTTACTTGGTGGTGTTGATGTGCACAACAAATATGGGTGTACAGGTTGAATTTTTGAGTGCGTGAAATCGATTCGAAGGTGAACAATAGCAATAAACCAACGAATTTCTGTGATGTTTTATACTATTTGAACGTCATCTTTTTGCAGTGCGTTTTTTGAGGACTCTTTCGTGTCACTGGGTATATCTATAGAAAATTTTGACTAGATTAGGTTGGTTTTGGTGTTTTGTTGTTGAATGACTGGAGGAATGGAGACGACCATTGGGCTATGGAGTTTGGAATAAACGATGTATTGTCGGAACATTGAACTATCAGGAGGAGAAGGTTAATTAAGGTGATGATTATGAATTTAATGGAAATTTGCATGGTATTAACGGAAAAGAAACACACAACCGCGTCAGAGCATTATTTAAAATGAATTCAGAGTTGGTTGAGAAGAAATAAATATAGTCTAAATTGCTAAGCCGAAAGCATTTCAGAGATGAATTATATTTTTATATTCTTCCGATTCAGATAGATGAAAGTGAAATATAATCTTACAAGAAACACATACTATAAAATAAAACAAGACACATATCACCACCAATCAGAGTCTTTTCTTAAACAATCCAAAATCCGCTATTGCATTTATATATATTAATTTTAATTCCAAATTTACAAAAAGTCTTCCTGCTCAAAGGACAGGTTCCTTTTTCCCTTTTTCTTCCTCGAGATAATATATATGTACAGAGGAATTATTTGTAGAATTTGAAACGCTCATACCTCTGCTTATAGCTAAAAATAGGGGTAAGTTGGAAAAAGGGAATGATTTAAAATAATAGTTACCACCTTTTGGGTCCTTTTTCCTTTGCTACCAGCCATCCAAAAATTTGTTGAAATGCACTTGAATTTTAATTTGAGGACTCATTTCAGCTTAGTGATCTCCTCCTTTAAAGAATCTAACTAGACCAGTTGATTCTCTCCAACACTTTTGGTCGTTTCAACCTTCTTCTATCGCTTTCTTCTTTTCTTCTTAGCAGTTGGCCTGTTGATGACTAAATCCTTCATAGTGGGATTCAACCTGACTTCCAACTGTGATTCTATAGTAGGCTCTGTGTGGAATTTATTCGCTAGAATGTCTAGCATGTTTCCAGAATAACCAGTCTAGCATTAAATTCTCTAGTATTCGCAGGAAAGTCTAGCATGTTGCCAGAATAACCAGTCTCACTGGATTTAGCCTTGTCCATGTACCTCAGACTTAGCCTTGTCCATGTACCTCAGTTTGTGAATACTGAAATTATTTTACAGAGAGAAGAAAGTCAACCAATTTGGAGATTAATCCGTTTATGGATAAGTTGATGCCTCCATACTTGAGGTTTGGTATTTATAGAATCCCAATCATGTAGCATACACAGACTATGTGCAAGTGCATTAGTTTTCCATGCTCAACTAATCCATTTCAAATGATTAGATTTTGAGTTCATTACATGGTGACATTCAGCTGATCTCACATGGTTGTGAAGTACCGAATGAGTGAAACGAGGTGATCTGAATAGCCGTCACCCGTACCACGAGTGGTGGTTTTGACATATTGAAGCACGTGACATCAGAAATTTGACAAAGGTGGTTTCGACAAACCTCCTTTCTCCCGATGTATCTCCAGAGGCACCACGCGTCTATTTTAAAAACCACGATGGTTTTTCCATTTCTCCAAACTATCAAGTCTTTGCAATGATGTAGTTCTTGAGACTTGGGTCTTAGCTAAAAAGATTTTTCAAAGGTACTCAGGGAAAGAGTGCTATGAAAAAATGTTTCAGAAGATGATCAAAGGCCAAGACGACAAAAGGTTAAGGTAGGAATCTTGGTGCAGCCATAAAGTCTTTGGAAGCCACTATAGAAAGTCCTCTCATATTAGTCAAGTACTCAATGGAATCCGAACAGAGGAATAGATCAGGGATTGAAGGAATTAGTGAAAGTGCATTCACTCCCAAAGAAACCAGTTACAAATTAAAGCAATACATGGGAGTCAAATCTATTATAAAAGGAATTGACTATCTGAACGACAGTAATCAGATAAAGAAAGAGGCTTATTGCATATGGATAAGAAGTGCATCATATCTATGGATTAGCTATGAAATTAGAGTAATGCCTCGCTTATGATCATCAAAATGCACAGTGAAAGCATGGTATGAAGGGCATTATTTATGGCATAATAGAATTGGATTGTGCAAGACAGGTTGAAATCAAATTGGTCAAGGCAAGGGAAAGTAATAGGCAGCAAGCAAATCCAAGTACTGATATGATTAGTTAAGGGAAGGATAAATCAAGCACCTCAAAGGGGAAGTTGGTGTTAAATGTCCTAGGTTACTCAGAAAAGCATGACTAGAAATAGAATGGGGTCATGGAGGAGTTGGATCATAGGGATCCAGAAAATAAATGGATATTGAAGATCCAAAGTCTATAAGACAACAAGATTGGAATCATAATTCATCCAAGTATGAGTTTGGATAGATGGATATAGGAAATAAATAAAATCTGAAGATTAATATCATCTTAGTATTTGGATAAAAAAACAAAGACATCCTAGAGTTTTTTGGCTAAGAAGGTGCTCAGATCAGAAATAATCATGCACAGTCATTACAGTGAAGAGAATTTGAAGGTTCGGGAATCCAGGAGAAGGGAAGACTTCTGGGATAAACAGGGAAACGTGATACAGGAAGAAAGAAGTTGTTGCAATTATTGTAGAAGCAAGTATTATATGGCTTGTTAGGACATCCAAAGGGTGATAATACTTGCATGTTTCAAGTGTTGTTTTTAATGTTGTTGCACATGGATGAGAGAAACATAAATATAGAATATTGAATCATAAGGCTAATAAGGAAGCATAAGAGCTCCTATTGTCATCAACTGATCAGGTAGCATTAAACTCATTTAATGGCAGCCCTGTAGGTAAGTATCCCTCTTCTAGAAATTATGTGTGTAATTGCCAAAGGGAAATCCAGGCAAGAATTTTCTAAAATTGGGATGTTACTACATTGTATGGTATTGTTTAAGTGCATTGACAGGATTAAGTTACCACTAGGTGTGGTAAAGGCTAGCAGCTTGTGATAACTATCAAAGCTTTTTATCTTTTTAATGTGCACATGGGCATAGTATCATGTCATGTTAATTTTTTTATGAGACAATGACCACAAAAAGGAAAAGATGAGAACATGTTATAGGAATGATGCTAAGAAATCTAGTCATGTATGAGACCAAGATAGGGTTGGATATGGAAAGATATGGTTATAGAAAGGTTATGTGCCACACAAATACCCAATGAGATTCCTACTTTAAATAAAACTAGGACTACAACCTTTTTGCTAACACTAATAAACACTATAGAATTGCGTTCTTGGTGTAGTGTTTAGGTGGAAAAGGAAGGCATCCAAGTAATTGCGAAGACAATGGGAAGTGTGTGGATATGGGTCAAGACATTGGCCAGATTTCCAATTTATGGATGGTGAGATGCATGACTTAGATAAGGTTGATTCTGAAGGTCAATGAAAAGGCACATTGAGTAATTAGGCATTGAGAGGTTCACTCATGCCTAGCAAGTGACAGAGTTGCACTCATACAAGATGGAATTGTATACTTAAATGCATTTTTTTGCAGAATGCATTTTGTGAGTGGATATATATATGCTTTTGCATGGAAATAATTACACTAATGTTTGAAATGTTGCTAACTCATGAAGTTAAGAACATTTAATGAAACTGGTAAACATTGCAACAAGAAATTTGCAAGTGAGGTGGTCATGGGAGTAGTGACTACAAAAAACATCTGTTCAGAAAATCAAAGAAAGGAATTTATTGTTATTAATTATGCTGATGCATATGAATAGAATGATGAGTCATTCTATTTGGTTGAATTTTTTGGTAATTGTGATTGAATTGCTAGGTGCAGGCAATTCTAAGAATCATTGCATAAGGTGACGTGCATGATGAATTAGGATATATAGAAAATGATGACCATCTGTTGGTTGTATGCAATATAAATAGAATTTCATATTTAAGAAAAAGTCGAATTCCTTATGAAATTAATTGATTTATAAAATGGAATTTTTATAATTATCTCTCATGGCAACTGCATGTGTGTGATGCAGATGAGATGATATTGATTAAAGTTGGAACTCATGGATCCATGGTTCTCTGATAATTCTTTTCCGGCCTGTACTGGAGCCTGGAAAGGAAGATGAGCAGCCTAGGAGTTGTTGGACAATGAAGGTGCATACTACCTTTGGTTGTATAGGCATGTGGGGAAGAGAGACCATTGGTTGAAGTGTTCTTGAAGTTTGGTACCTTGGCCTAGACTATGCTGATATTGATTGTGGGCCGTGGTTATATTGGGAAGACATTTTCCTGATGGAGTCATATTCCATGCTTGGAACTGGTACATTGCTGAGAGTTTCTCAATAGTGAGATATAAGGCTGGGTGGAACGTCATGAATCTACATCCAGTTGTTTCTTCAATGAAGTTAATTGAAGCATGTAATAAGGAACAATGAGTTGAATTATTTCCTGAACTAGCTCTATGGAATAGAGCAATTGAATTAAATTTGCAGTATGAGTACCAGAATTGGTGTCGAAAAGTAGAGCACTAGATGGGTGACAAGCTTTCAATAGCCAAAGCTTGGAGACTTTAAAGAGTTTGAATGGTACGCGGTATCTAATGCACTGAGGGTGTTTGAAAATTTTGTTGTACATGTATACATGATGCACTGATGATAGTGCATAAATAAGGGGAGGGGATTTTAATACCCCTAGGCTGAACCCAATTGTAAATGTAAATGAAAATGTACTTAAGCTAGTGAGTTGTTTTATGTATTTTGACATGCATCTTCCATGGTGTAGCATGCGCAAGTACTGTGCAGTAAAATGAGGAAGTGTGCACATTCCTAGATACCATAGGAGGAACCTTAAGTGCACACGATGTAGAGGCCAGGGAGTCTTGTGTATCAGATATGTTTATAGGCTTGTGAGCCAGTATTAAAAGTTAGGATTCGGATGTTTTGATTAGGCCAGAGAGCCTAGATGTTAAAGGCCAGTGCGCCTATTTTTGTACATATCTCATCATTAATATAAAATACATCGTTTCAGGTAGATCGACCATGATAAAAGAGATGGGGGACTAAACTCCACTGGTTAGGGAAAGGGAAGGGGCTAGGTTAAGGAATATTATATTAATATTTCTTAAATCATAAAGTATGGATAATTATGTTATCCTAAGTTCTAAGTTGGGGCCAAGTGGGCCAAAGTAGCTTCCAACATGACAAGTGTCAAGTTGGGGGCATGCATACATATTGTTGGACTTATTTCATTTTGGGGGGATCTCCATCATTTGGACCATTATCTTTTCCCTGATTCATCTATCACTGAGATATACAGTCAATCATCCAGAAGTATTGGCAGCCATTGAGATTTTATTTGTATCTTCATGACTTTACCTGAACCCGTATCCAGAGCCTTTTGTTGGGTAACTGTTAGTTTGGGAGCGGGATTGAAGAAGCGGGTTTTCATGCCCGTGGGATATTGAAGAGGCGGTTTTCAGGCCCGTGGGATATTGAAGAGGCGGGTTGTTAGGCCCATGAGCAATTCTCTGGGTGAGAGAATTGTTCGGGATTTATTTCCTGATGGTGTTGAACTACAGCTGCAGGGCTCTGAGACTTTTTATCCAAACCGTTGTTGAAGCCCTGGAAGGGGAGTGGGACAACTAAGGGACTTTTGAGCAGAGAAGGGGCAAACTTCCTTGGGTGGGACAAGCATGTGGGGAATGAGGGACTGTAAGATGTTAGTTGAGTGAGCACCTGAGATGGAAGCTTTCTTGTTATTCATGAGCCTTTAGCTTGGTTAGGAACCCTTTACTTGGGTGGAGTTTAGTCCCAGCTTGCGGGTGACTCACTGTTGAGAGTGATGAACAGTGTGGTCTAAGGCTGGGAGGTTCATGGAAGGTCTGCATGCAGTTGGTGATATTCTCACAAAGATAACTGTGAATTGTGTGATTAATTTACATGTTGCATTGTTATTCACGTGTTATTTTTATGGGTTTATCCTATGTGTGATTATAGTTGTCTGTATGCTTATGTGTATTGCATGTATATGTTGCGTGAATATGTTTATTGCTTTTTAGTGTGAATCCATGCATTCACATAGCGTATTTGTCTATTCACGTTTTATATATATTAAGCTTCTGCAAGAGTTCTGTTTGTGCATATGATTAATTGCATGCAGTTAGAAAATTATATAAGACATAAATTAGTTGGGATGCTAAGTATGTTATGATACATTCCACACAGAGAACGAATGTGTTCTCTGGTGTAGCGTGGCCTGACATGATTGATCGGGAACGTTACAAATGGGTATCTAAGCATGAAAGAGTGTTCTGGAGTAGCATTGCCTGGCTTATATCAGGTTGGGAATGTTACAAAGATGGTTTCAAAGCTAAGTAAAGAGTCTGAGGAGTGGCACACCCCCATCCTGTGTGAGTTTGGGTGTGTCACAGGAGGTATAACAGTAGAATGAGATGCATAAATTGGAGTTACTACAGGAGGAGAATGAAAATTATTAGAAATACTTGTTTCAACAGTTGAAGTACCTTCTTAGAGGGCCTTTCCCTTTCTGATAATTTTCTTTGAGTCATCTTCAGGTGTTTCTAAAGGCATATGTGGAGTGGACCTCATGTGTCTTCCCCTAAAAACCACACCTAAAATAGTGTATTCGTTCCAGTGGAGTCACCACAGTGGAGTCATCAGGTGCACAGCTGTAATCTTGATGTACTAAGTTCTGATGCACCTTCAGAAACAATAAGCTTTGTCGTTCAATCCCAGGGAAAATCATCAATTCATCCTCGGTAATGGAGCCATAAATGTTAGTGTTGGAAGTCACCTATGGATTCTACCAGAGGTAATCCCAAGGCCCATCAGCCTTTATGTCACAGTGAATAATTTCAAAGGAGGTCTAATGGATGCAAACTCGAGATCATATTGCTTTGACTCAGAAAACCTAGGTTGGTGCGCATATATATAAATGAGGTATTAATCAGGAAAATGGGATAGTGAGTGGAG
>JASDQU010011153.1:80813-95517 GCA_032191745.1 Picea mariana | reverse complement strand
TTCCTCAAAGTCGCACAATTGATCTTTCTCTCCTTGTTATTCAAATCTTCATTCCTTGGTTTTGCACCCTTTTTCTCTTATAGGGAATCCAAAGGTCACCATCATGAATCCTCACACCCTTTGGGGATATTGCATCCCTTCGTGAACCTATGTTTCCAAATGAATAGTCACACCCCTTCATAGACCTAGTCACCCAAATGAATCATCGCTTTCCTTTGTGGATCCGGTTTCCCAAATGAACCCATGTGATCATCATCCTTCATTCCCCTTGGAACCAGTGCTCCCCAACCTTGTTGTTCTCTTCATGCCGAAATGCCCCAATATCTTGGTCACTTGATACTTGGGCAAGCCCCTTGGTGTGTTCACATGCCCAAGGCACCCACTTTCCCAACTAGTGCAAAACTTGGGTGTTGGAGAAACCCCAAGTTTTGTCTCCTTAATAAATTTTGCGAGTGTCTTCGTACCCATATAATCAAAGACCTTACATCCTCCCCCACCTCAATTCATTTCCATCCTCGACAACATACACAAAATCTATGATCTCCACAAAAACTAGTGCCCTTGTTGCAACTAAATCTGTTGGAAACCATAAATTCTATTAAAGTGGAAACCCCAAGTTTCCACAAACCAAAATGTATTTCACCAAACTCCGCACAATCCGTTGTCTGAGTCAATATGGCCACTTCATCCAAATCCAAGGATGAAAGTCACCCAACTCTGTTTCACTATCTTATTATGATGTTGTTTCCTTGTTGTTGTTTGGTTTTGTTGTTGTTGTTGTTTCCTTCTACAATGGAATGCTTCCCATTTCACTTCAAAAATTTTATTAAAAGAGTGTTGAACTCCTTGTGAATTAGTGTTGCGATCATACTTCAACCAACTCTACCATGTCTCCACACATTACATGTCTTAATTCATGTACTAGTCGGGTGATCAATCCAACTGTCACATCCAAGTCTTGAGATGTGCCTCCCCATGCATGAACTTAGTCTTTTCTGTCACATCTTCATCACTCTGTACAACTCTAAAGACTAAAGAAAGTGTCCACCTTTTCCTCACCATTTATTCCATCCTCCGATCTTCATCAAGGAGATCATATGCAATGTCTAAGTGTTGCACTTTGAACCTATTAGTGCATCGGTAGCCTTGACCCCCTTGTCATGTTGTTGTTCTCTCCCAATCCGTGAACTAGTTGAATGACCAGTCCAACCATCACACATTGATATTTCACACCCTCATGTACAAACTAGTCACTTCCTTTCACAATTTAGTCCATCTTCACAACACTCAGACCAAGGCAAGATCTACCCTTGCCTTTCTACACTATGACTCTATTTTCCACCCTATGGCACAATTATCCAATCTCCGCACCAATAATTGCACGCCCGGACTACATTTCCCTCATTACTTCATCACCTAAACATGATGTTGCATCTATTTCTCCATTTGGAATGGTTAGGATTCACCCTCAATCATGCTTTCCAAAGAAAGAGACATGCTCACGTCCAAGTAATCTCTTCATGTTGCAATATGTTTGTTTCCACAATCCTCTAAACAATGGCATGTCCTCAAATTGCCTCCTTTAGTTAAGTCAGCTCTCCAAAACTAAACATATGCGATGAGTGTGGCCAACATGCCTACACTCCTCAAACATCCCAATGAATTACCCAAAGTGCTCCAAGTAGAATGAGTCATCTCAAATAACTTCCATGCCTTAGGTACATTCGCACCAATACGTCTACCAACCCCAACTAACGACCTACTCTATATCTTTGAGCTATCACACAATCATTCACAAGTCACCAAGGTGTGATATTCCTCATCCAATGTCCCATACCAAGGGCAAGCGAACACCATCCAAGTCACTTGGTCTACATTCTGCACATTAAGGTTGATTTCCAACAATTCTTGGTCGACTTCTTTGCTAACTCCATCCATATCCTAGAATGAAGCAACCTTGCACCTGCAACAAGTGTCCAAACTCTAGCGTTGTCATCACAAATATCAAGTAATAACATGACCCAATCAATCTAGATAAGGCACCAAGCACCAGGGAACCTCATCCATCCTCTCAAACTCGACACGTACAAACCTTACTTTACTTCACCACAAGGACCCATCCAATGCACCTCATCAATGAGTTAGGAAGCTTCCTCAAGCTACCTCCACATTCACATCCAATTCTAGCTAAGTCAACCACAGGAATAGTTCAAGAAATTCACCCCAATCTCTCCGCACATTCACCCAATCAAGGCATCCCAACCGCTACATGACTTCTTTAAATTTGCACCACTTGAGTCACCCTCAAGTATGTCAGTTCTCACCGTGGAAACATAATACACTTGAATCATCAAGTCATCCAACTTGCCTTCAAATAAATCACCCAAACATTTAGGAAACGCAAGAAATCAAAACCAAACATACCTTTCCAACGACATTCTTGGATGCAACCATGGTTCAAGTCTATTGTCCTGGACCTCGTCTTTCCCAAGCCACTAAATTTCCACTTGGACTCCCCTTAATCACTTTATGCATCTCCACAAACCTGCAAGACCTTCATTATGATACAAGTCTGAGTCCATCCATCCACTTCATAAATCTGTCTAAGTCCAAACTTCACATGCAATTGGCCGAACTCATCTCCAATGTATTTCCATCTTCACACCTTGACTTCTTTTGCTTGAAGGCACCATGCACCCACCACCCAACTTCCAAGTCATATTGTTTTTAACTGACTGTTGTAACTCTGGGAAGAGCTATATCATCTAAAGGCTATAGTTGAACCACTCGTCCAATAAACCATATCAACTCAGCTGTTATTCTCAGTGATGTACGACACAAACCCGTCATGATGGAAACATGCTCAACCAAATTCCTGATGTTGATATACTCTAGGTAACCTCAAGTTGTTCACCCAAGTGCTTCAACTTGCTACAACCCATAACTTCTCCCCTTCACAATCACTTATGTGATCACCCTCTGTGCTCACTTTTGTGATCACTTCTCTAGTAGGATCTGCGATGAGTCATGAAACAAATCCCACATTCATCTACCTTTCCCAAGTGCTCGGTTCACTCAACAAACTCTGCTCCTAGTCTCTCAAGGTGTCAACAACAGGTTTGGCACTGACTTCCATCACACATAAAACCAATCAAGTATGTTTCCAAACTACCTCTATGATCAACTCTGCGACATGTTCTACGATCAACTCTATGATGAGTCCTGTTGTCACCCACCCTATCCAAGTTCTTTGCTTCACCACAAAATATTCTCTTGGCCTATACAAGGTGTGTGGCCAGATCAACCTTCCATCACTCTATCAACCAAACCTTTGTTGTAAGTCTGATGCAAAGTCTACAATGAACCAATTCTCTCCACTGAACGGTTCAGCAAGTCTGCAAACGTTCCAACCGAACTATCTTGGCAACAAAATTCCTTCAATTTTTTCTCTGATACCATCTATCATCAATATAGCAGTGAAGAGCTCCCCAACCCTTCTCCAAAATATGCAATGGACAAGCTCTAATACCATCTGTCACTCCCCCATAGTGTGCATGCCCGAATATTGCGATCATACATCACTTAAGGGTGTGCAACACTATGTAATTTCTCACTTGGTTTCTTGGAAACACCAAGGATACTTCTTCCAGACTACACCTCTTCACCTAGAGCATACCCATACTTCGTTCTAGGCTACTAGTGAGCCACACTCCTACTCTAGTGCAACTCTTGTATACTTAGACAATTGTTAACATCTTAACACTTAGTCATATATAATTATACATCCATGAAACAAAGAGAACACTTGCAAAACAGACAAGAGAAGCAAAGATATAGTGTGGGCAGCACAAACCATGCCTAACACCCGAATAAGTCTTTATTATTATGAAGTAGTTACAATACGAGAACTATTGGCTCGATTTACAACTTGGGAAAAGTCACACAACTCGCCTCACCTCACCAAGACACTCATACATAGATTCATCACACCAAGACTCTCTATCACAACCATCCTCAAAACCTTCTACGGTGCACCTTAGATGTTCCCTCAATCGTAGAATTGTCATCTCTTTTCTGTTGTAAGACTTCACACAAACTTGTGGTTCTGTCTCCTGGCATGCCTCCTGAGACTTGTGACAAGACTTCCCCGAAACTCTATCGAAAATAAGGTTTCCCTAAATCTTCCCTTAGAATCACCTAAAGGAAGAACAAGTCCTCCCATGTGGAGTGACTCGCCTCCTTGAGGGAGCTCTCCCCTCTTCATCTAAGTCTACCTCAGAATGATAGAGTTGAACTTGTGCTTCTTGTTCTTCAAATATTCCTTCCTTATTTATGTGCCCTAGGGGATCCAAACGTCACCATTGTGAATCATCACATCCTTTGGGGGTGTTGCGCTCCTTTGGAACCCATGTCTCCAAACGAATCATTGTTCCCCTTCATCGACCTAGTCACCCAGATGAATCGTTGTGCCCCTTCATGGACCCAATTAACCAAATGAACCCATGTGATCATCATTTTTAATGCCCCTTAGGACTGGTGCACCGTAACCTTGGTGCACTTGTTGGGTCAATTAATTGTTGTAAAATAACCCCTTTTACTTGTCAATCTGGTTCATAAACTTATGAGATTTAAGCAAAATATGTGTGGATAAAAGATAAAAGGATATCTAACCTATCTTCTCATAGGGAAATAAAGCTACTTAACATACAAACCAATCATTGAAACATGAAAGTAATCCAACAAAAGGAACATCAAGCAATCATCACACAGTCTATACAACTAAAATAAATCCTGGACAAAAGACCATAGCTCTGCATGCACATGATAAGGATTTGTCCCATCTTTACTAACAATTGATGGTAATGAAAATAAATTCAATTATTGATTAATACTTACAATGAAAAAGCAATATACTAACAAAATGGAAATTACTTAGACATGTGTCCAGATCAATCAACTTGATGAGGATAATCAAACCCTCATATAGGCGTGTTACTAACCTAAAATAGAATTAACCAGTCTTTAGAGAAACTCCATAAATATGAACTATTCTAAATCTCTTACACTCACCTTTACATCAAGCATGACAGACCTATTTGATAGCATTGGACTCTTACATCTAGACAAAATTCCTAAGTGTAGAGGAATGAATTTGTATAAGTCTCATCACCAATCTTGTCACATCCATTGGTGCGTGAAGAAACAATAGAGATCCTATCACTATTTTGGCAAAGGAAACTTGTTTTTAATAGTTGACAGACTTATTAACTGTAAATACAGGAAATACAATCATTCAAATTGTACATAAGAAAAGTTTCATATTTCTCCCCTTCAGAAGATCCCTATCCTTCATGGAAATGTCTCCAAAGACCAGACGATTACTCAACAAAAATAATAAATTAGAATCATTCTAAATTTGCAGATAATGTAAGTTTTAAACCTACAAAGTAAAGCAATGCATATAGATTCTTAAACAAAACATAAATTAATCAATGGCTCATTCACATAGTACATAGAGATTTATATCGGAAACCCTCAACTGGGAAAACCTTTCTTATATTCATTATATCAAATTTCACCATTCACCATACAACATATACAATGGTTTTATGTATTCCGTAAATACCAAAACCCTAATCCCTTAATCCATGATTAATTTAGTAAACCGCTAAAAATAGAAAAATCCGCTAAAAATAGCAAAAACCGCCCAAAGAAATAATTTCGGGGCGCTGCGTCGAACGCCGTCATCCCCGGGCTACCACCCGATGCTGAACGTTGTGCGTAACCAGGGGGGGCATACCTACCCCCCCCTGGGACCCCCCTAGGAAAGTGCCAGGTGCACATGACACAGATGGCACTACTAGAGGGATCGTCAGACACAGTTGTCGAATCTTACGCGCCCACACACACACATGAAAAGAATATAACACATACCCAACATATAAGACTACATGTGCACACGTTAATAAATAATAATTTATCGATACAAAACAACCAAAGAAGATTGAAACTAAGTATTGTACAATTAACCCAACATACCAGGGGAGGTGAGCCCTTTCCTTCCCAGGAAGTGAGCAAAACGAAACTCAAAATCTTAGAAGTGCAGAGTTACCATGAACAAAACTCAGATTTGTATTAAAAGGGAAATATATATCAAACTTACAACACTTTCATTATGAAATATAATGTCCAAAAAGGTATTACAACAGGTACAAAGAACATTACAATATCATCCCATCCCCCCATCTTAGATACATATTTATACATTGGGAAAAGTTCATATCCAATCCCCAAACTCAAAACTAAACAAAATGTGGTTTTACAGATTAAGAAATTAAAAAAAACGGCCTGTAACAGTTAATCTGGGCAAACCCAGTTTAGGAAAACATCCATAACTTCTTAGATGTGTCTTATTTTGGAGATATACATGTGGACCAACTAAATGGGGTCCTTCCCCACAAAACCCATGTTCCAAAATTTGGAAATTTGTCCTTGTTTTCTCGAGAATCGTGTTGGAAGTTAGTTGTTGCAAATTTGTCATGTTTTTTGCTGAAAACGCTTGACCATGAATGGAGGCTTCCATGTATGACTTGGGTGTGAACCAATAGATCATAATCCATGTTGGCATTCATATCTACAAAACCTAAGTGGCCGAATCCGATCTGGGTGCGCGCAAGTAAGTGAAGCTACAAACGTATGTACCAGAATAACTATGTTGGTACGTGAATATCTGCAATGGTGTGGAAGTAGTTGCAACGGTAGGAAGGTGAGTATGGAATTTATAATTGGTAAATATATAGCCTAAAAATACTTGTCAATTCATTAGGAACTTAGGAAAAATAGCATAATAAACAATGTTTAGCTCTTAACACTTGTCAAGGATCTTAGGCTTACAATGGTGAAAATAGGTGACAATGGGTTGGGTTTAGATGAAAAAATAGGGTATTAGTGGAAAAAAATAAGTGTTTGGTGAGTGAAAAAATAAGGGCTCAACATCACCCCCAAAATAATCCATTTTCACGTCCTCATGCAAGACATCACAAAATTGATCATCAAAATTGGAATCTTCCCTCTTCAACCACTAAGAGAGCCCTTCTATGTTGATTAGTATGTTGAGGCCTGAATCTGTCTTTTCCAAACTGCCACTCCTTCTCCTCTGAATTGGTTTCTCAGGTTGAATTATTTTCCAACTTGCATTCTAGTGCTCTATCTTTAAAAACTAGTTGCAAACCCCCCTGTCCAAGTGGCAAATTCTTGAACCACTATTCTCCAGTTCTGCCAAAAAGTGATGCCACCCTGCCTCTTTAAACATTTTCCAACACATATAGTTTTCCGGTATGGCCTCAAGGACTCACTAGGATGTGGGATCATGACGATCCACAATAATGTTTGAATGCATCCAACCACACATGGATTTCTCTGTGACCAAATCATGATGAACACCAGAGGGTAATGTGCAGAGTTATATGTACAAGCAACAATGAATTCACTCAGAAGTTTGGTTTTAGACTTAAGAATGGCATATTTGGATAATAATCAGTAGTCGGGGTGCACAGAGAAATGATGGTTGGGAATGATAGGTGTTATAGCAAGATTTTCCTCACCATGACTATCTTGCACAGAGGGATTTTTTCCATTTCCCTATGCAGACTTATCATCCCTTTTTGATGAATCCAGAGCCAAAAATATAATTTTTCCACATATACACTCCCTATATATTATACAAGATGCGTATACGCTTGTTGCTCCATTACAACTCGCGTATATTGGGATTTGTGCCAGAAAATACAAAATGAAGTCGGCTTTCCATGTCATGATAGGAGATCTCTGATCCTTGGCCTTCCATATACTGGAAACATTCCGACTCAGCCCTTCAGTTGCATTCTGAAGGCTATAAGAGAACAATTTCGAACTATGGAAAAGAGGAGAAAGCATTCAACTTTGAGAGCAAAGTTACTGTGGAGAAATTACTTCATATTGAGTCTGCATCCCTTTGTCCCTCAAGTTTGAGCACAGTGTTAAGCCCCCAAGCTCTTTCCCTATTGTTAAGAGGACCACATTGACTCTTTACTATGAGCTTGCCTTTGGTGGAGGATTGAAGTGGTGGAGACCCAGTTGGAAGGAACTTGGTTCCTTGGTTTCGAACCGTGCCGACACGGAAGTTTGTAATGTTGTCACTTCTGCTGATCAAATATTAATAGAAATACTCCTTTCCCGTCCTATTGGTATCTTGAAAATATATGATTATTATCCATGGGTATGTTTGTAATGTTTATTAATGGATTATGCTATCTAATGTGTTAACCTCTTTATATTATCACTGTGTACTTTCTTTGCTCATTTGTTGAGAACTTCTTGCAGGTATAAAGCTTTGGGTCAAAGTGCTCAATGGTGGAACATACTCAAATGTTGGATTGAGGTAAGCCTCTTTCTTATATTACACATTAGTCTATATATCATATGTTGGAATTGAGTTGATTTCTGCAGTCATACCTTTCTGTTGTGGTTTACCCTTGGCCATAGAGAGTTTTTCCCTCGTAACAGAAATGGTGACTCCACTGGGGAGAGATATTCCTTCTAAGGGTTAAAGTATTTTTTCTTCTTACATTGCTCTTTTTCCTTTTTGTTTCTTGCCATATCACTACTTGACAGATTCTGTTCACTCTGGGTCTGAGTATTCATCCTTTTTCCCTTGCCTGGCCTTGTTTTAAAGCATATATTCCGTTTTTTCCTTGACAGTTGTGTATACACGCTTGTTGTCTCATTGCAAGAGGCGTATATACGCTCTGTTCGCCTGAAAAGTCGCGTATATCATTTCTTCCTGCTTGTTTTCTTGGTTGAGTGATTGCTGGGTGGGATTTGAGGGTTGTTGAGCATTCTTAGATCTTTGTAGTGCTTGTTAGGATCATTTGGGATGACAGGAGACCTGTTTGGAGTTGAATTTTGGGCATAGTCTTTCTCTTTGTTTTTCATTTTTAGTTTTTCCTTGTTTCCTGGGTTGTTTTCTTGGCTACTTGGTATTCTGCTTGAGTCATTTTCTTTATACACAGTAGAATTTACATATCAGGTTGCTTATCAGTCCATGCATTTTCTTTTTGATATATTGAAAATACAAAAAAATAGACATTTTGCATTGGTTGGTATTTTTTGTCTTTGAAACCTTATCATTAGCTTAGTGCATTTAGTGAAAGGTTGCAATTTACTTATGAATTGTAGAGTTGAAATTTAAGACTGCATTGTTTTTATTTAGCATATCATACATTGAAAAGTTAAAGATAGACTTTGCATCATATTCATATTTATTTTCTTGCAGAGTCATAACATCATGAGTTTCACTTCCATACCCTTTTGAGTAATCACGGCCAATAAAATTTACTCTTTAAACTAAAGTTGATTAGTCACGATTTTATTTATAGGGTGCACAAACTAGCCTAGGATTTAGTGCCTTGGAATAAGATTTTGTGAGTAAACTTCTCCAAGGCAATTAAATCAACATATGTGTCTAAGTCAGGGAGTTGAGAAGTCCATTGTATAATTGGTAAGATTAGGAGGCTCCACTCACACCAGACTTAATCACGAGGTCACGCGAAGTTAGTTGAAGGGATGACCCCTGGATACTCACTTAGCGTCAGAGATATTTCTTTGGATTTATTCATATTTGGGGATCTTTCTAGTACCCATACCTCCTTGAGAGGCAGTTATTTCAAGGTTTTGGGCTTTGCTACCCTGCCCATACGGTGATCCGGACTTACGACTGCTCGCCTGTGCATCAATTATATAGTGGTTTATTAGTTGCTTGACATTAGGTATCTCATAGGTTACTTGTAGGGGTTATTCTGCTTGTACCCTGAGTTAGATAAGGGTCGGACAATACACAACCTTTATGGAGGATTACCTCTCTGGGGGGATGTAACCGACTGGTTGTTAAGCCTACAAGGGCCCTTATAACTGATTCTGTTACCTCCAAACTTTAGCGGGGAGTCTCATGTCCCTCTTGGATGAGACATACCTTCTTTAGCGAGGGAGGCCACATAGCCACTTTAGCCCGTTTGTATGCATATTGGCCATTTGACTTTTGGAGTGCTCTTTGACTACTAGTTGGCCTTAGGATTTTGTACTGAGTCTTCATTATCATGAACAATAGAGTTCCTTTTTCTCCCTTGTTTACTGCTACCCCTCCCATGATGTCCACTCATTTCATGGGGATGGATCCTTCCGCTTCGCATTATGGTATGAAAAATTATAATACTCAATCAACGCCTTGGGTATCTAATCATTTTTCTCATGGTATGTTTGATATGTCTTTGCCCTTACCATCCTATGTCTCGCCTCCTTATGCAAATACAAGTTTTGGGTTTGGAGGCATGATGCCTCCTTCTTATCCCTCTCCATTTGGTGGGAGTCATATCCTTCAAACGCCTCTTATGGTAGGAGGTTGAAATCTTCCTTCCTACGAATCCACTATGTGAGAAGTGAGTGCCCAATTAAGCAATCATTCTACTTATCACACTCCGTCCACTTATCCTTCTTCCGCTATGTCAGTTCCTATGAACACTTTTCCCATGGTGGACCTTCGTCTGTCCTCCGGTGTTCCATCCAGAGGCAGTCATTCTTATAGTATGAGAAACCCCCTTTACAAATTTCCTTCATCTGGGGGAAACATATATCCTCACATGAGTAGCCCTTGTCATGTTGTTTTCTCTTCGCAAGCATCTTCCTCGATGACCATGCCCTTACAACCTGTTATGAATCAGTATGGAGGAGGATATTATCTGGTTGAGCAGGGCCATGGTGTATACCAGAACCATTCTTGGCCTGCAATTTCTCAAAATCAATCTTTCCATGCACCTTGGACTCAAATGCCACAACCAATTACCGCCACAAGTCCAGTCACTGTATGTCATACTGGCATTATATCACCAACCTCTGCTAGTCATGTTGGAGATTGGTCAAAAACCTCTGTGAGTCATGTTGAAGACCTGCAACCAACCGTTGTAAGTCATGCTGGGGGAACATGTCTGGTCACTGCTAGTCACACCACACATACATCACCAACCTCTGCTAGTCATGTTGGGGATCCATCACCAAGCTCTGCTAGTGATGTTGGAGATTCGCTACTAACCTCTGCAAGTCATGCTAGGAGCATGTCACCAGCCATTGCAAGTCATACTGGGGGCATTCATATGATTGAGAAGCCTAGACATATCAGATGTAAGCCTAGATTCCTTTGCAGGACTTGTGAAGGAAGTCACCTTACTTGTTTGTGTCCTATTACTGTTGGGATACTGGAAGCATGGGGATCACCTAAGGGCCCTTCAGGTTCTGAGGCATCTATGGTTTCACAACACTTTGTTCCTTTTTTGGTTGATACAATAGTTATGTCGATGCAATCTTCGGCTGACACCCCTTTTCCTTTAGGGGTTGATGCATCCTTTGACCTTGTTGTCTCACATCCCATTCCACCTATGGTCGTGTCGATGCAATCTTCGATAGACACCTCTCCTATGTTTGGGAGTGATACGTCTCTTGACCTTGTTGTATCACATCTTGTTCAACCAACGGTCGTGTCAATGCAATCTTCGACTGAAAACACTCCATTTTTTGGGGGTGATGCACCTCTTGACCTTGTGGTCTCGCATCCTATGCAATCAATGGTTGAGGAAGTGTTCGTGTCGATGAAATCTTCGATCGACCCCACTCTTCTCTTGGAGAGTGACAAGTCTAAGGAAACGGTCGCGCCAATGCAATTTTTGGTCGATCCCGCTCTTATGGTTTGGGTTCTATACCTTCTATGCCATGTCCTTAGAATTTCTAGTACTTCACCTTCTGAAGAAGAGATATTTTTACTCTTCCTGAGTTCTCTCCCTCCAAGTATTGATGAGGTTCCCTTTGATTGGGATGGCCTTGTGAGGTATCCAATGCCTCCGCCTATGTCTTTTACAGGAAGAGACATTATCCGATCTGCCACGGAGATGATACCCTCCGTTAACACTTTGTCCTCCTTGACTTGGAGAGCTTTGGGTCTTCCTGAGCTTGTGTCGACTCTTCACAAGACACTGACATTCCACAGAAAGTCTGCACGGGAGCCTTGGCCTCCCTTGTGGATTGTCTCCTAGAATCTCCCAACGAGTCTTAGTTAAGCTCTTTTCTGACTCATATAAAAACCAAAAAGATCACTGAGTGATTTGTCCCTTTCACATTTGTTAAAATTGGATTTGAAAGGTCATGAGTCTTAGTTAATCTCTTTTCTGACTNTATCAAAAATAGAAAAGATTGTCGAGTGAACTTGTCTTTTTCACACTCGAAAATTGGATTTGAAAAGACGTCTATTTGGCACAAGTTTACCCCTTTTTTACACCAAATAGACTAAAAGACATAAAAAAGGACATTGTTTTTGGCATCAAGTTGTGATTGCATCTCATGCCCTCACTTGCAGTATTAAGCCTTTAGCCGATTCTCGTTTTGCGTTATAAACCGTCGCCTAAGAAGTTTTGCATCCTCAACCAAGCAGAGTCTTGTTTTTATCCTTCACAATTTGACACCCTATGCCTTGGAGGGAACATCACCCCGAGTGTCCATCTCCTGCATTCATTTACTTGCATTGAGCATAGGTACGTTCCACTGTTGGAACTAGTTTTTCTTACTTGCGACACTCGTTTCCTCCTCTGTATCATAGCATTCATTTGTTATGAAAAAACAAAAAAGGATGGGCGGGAAGGGAGTACTATATTGTGATTGGCAGCATTTGTGTCGCCTTTGAACAGAGCACAAAATTATTGAGTCCTTGTGTCATCATAATTTTGTTTTTAGCATGGCCTTAGGAAGCTGATCTCGCTACAGAATTTTCTCTACTGAATGGTTATTCTTCTAGTCCCTGTGGAGAACATTATTGATGCCTACTGCATCTAATAATTACATCATTGAGTCTATGCTTCCTGAGTCCACCATATGTCTCATGCTCTTGTTCAAAGGAAGTCTATCAACCTATGTCGACCACTCCTCATAAATCTTGACTTTGCATGTCGACCATACCCTCAGTTTGTCTCAGAATCACATGGTACTTTGGTCTTATCAAGCACCCTGGCCCTACTTTCATCATTGGGAGGTCACCTTGAACCCAACAATCGACATTCCATCATTGGTCATTGACTGGGTTCTTTCCCTTATATTCGACGACAAGACATCTATTCACACTTTGGGATTCATGCAGTGTCTTGGATGCCATTAGCCTTATTGATGGTTTCCTCGCCTTTGTTAGCAATTTTTCATCATTGGCTGCTATTCAAAGGGTCTTTTTCATGTACCGCTTGCATTTGGCACATGCAAAAGACACACAGGGTCATTGGTTCGTGAACATGTTTTTCGTCCGATATACACCAAATTATGAAGCTCCTTCTTTGTTCCTCATGCTGACTGATGAGAGATGCCTCAATGCTCTCCTTTCAGTGGGTCTCTTTCCATCGACTTCAGCTCATTTATTCTGGATATGGGACCTAGATTTTTATGAGTACCTTGAGGTTTGCAGTCATTAGTGGCAGGATCTCTCACCATTGACAGATGGGAATACATCAATGTCTCCTGATCAATGGATTTCTCGAGTGTTCGACACTAAATCCTTTATTCACACTCATAGAGATGTACTCAGTGCCTTGATACCTACTTTCATTATTGGTAGGCTGTCTCACGTTTGTTAACGGTATACCTCAATGACCGATAATCAAACAATGTCTCATCGTGTTCGACCTCAACTCCTTTATTCACATGATGTAGACTTGCACCCTTGGCAGATAGTGTAGAATACTTGAAGACATCACTATGTGGCCGCAACTTTCCTGAGATGTTGCTTCTCTTTCATTAGACCAACACCTATTTGACTTCAGTGATCATGGGAGATCAGAGTATACTTCATGGTATATAGATATCTTCATATTGATTTTGAGACTGGTTTTACTAGGCCTTGTTCGTGACTATGACAACTTTGGCATGTAACTGCATTTGTATCTTACCTATTCATGGCCATGAACATTCTTTGGTATATTTTCCACATGGATCTGCATTATATTTTTTGGCAGCCATGTATGCAAAGTCAATACATAATGTAATGAGAAATTGAGTTCATTCAACTGGTTCTCTACCACTCCACTTATAGGTTATTTATAATGTATTTCGGCCATCGTAGATACTCCTCTGATCTCACACATTAGGGGGCATGTGTTATAGAAAACTTTTCCTCACCATGACTATCTTGCACATAGGGCCTTTTTCCATTTCCCTATGTAGACTTATCATCCATTTTTGATGAATCCAGAGCCAAAAATATAATTTTTCCACATATACACTCCCTATCTGTTATACAAGATGTGTATATGCTTGCTACTCCATTACAGCTCGCGTATATCGGGATTTGTGCCAGAAAATACAAAATGAAGTCAGGTTTCCATGTCACGATGGGAGATCTCTGATCCTTGGCCTTCCATATACTGGAAACGTTCTGAATCGGCCCTTCAATTGCATTCTGAAGTCTATAAGAGCACAATTTCGAACTATGGAAAAGAGGAGAAAGCATTCAACTTTGAGAGCAAATTTACTCTGGAGAAATTACTTCATATTGAGTATGCATCCCTTTGTCCCTCAAGTTTGAACACAGTGTTCAACCCCCAAGCTCTTTCCCTATTTTTAAGAGGACCACATTGCCTCTTTCCTA
>JASDQU010011153.1:30413-70892 GCA_032191745.1 Picea mariana | reverse complement strand
AAATACCCTGCAAAAAGTTCCCTCGAGGAAGATTTAAATTTTTGTATTGTTGGTACAAGAACCTAAAGGTTTTTGTACCAACAAAATCAGAACAGAAAAATCTAAAAGAATTAAACCAATATTGTTGTTGTAAGAGAAGAAATAAACATTGATTTTATGCTAAAGGAATAATGAAAAATTAAACTTTATTCATGCTTATAAATTTGGAAATGAAATTTATTTTAAAATGTTACAAGCATAAAGGGAATTCCCAAATTACTTATTACATACGATTTCATCAATCATTAACAGTTTCATGCCCAGGAAACCATGTAAATTACTATGGGGGATTTTCATCTTATCCTTAAAAAAGAAAACACGAGGATATAAGTGGTCTTTAATAGATGAAAATCCTATAGGAAACCAGACATCCTTGTCTAATTTCTCAAATGCTTATTGTTATCCAAGTGATATTGATAAATTTTGCAGTTGAGCTCATTAGATTCCTAAAACCATGGGCCCCACTTCCAAGATAATTATATCTTAGATATAGTATGAATTCAATGTTAATATCTTAAGGTCACCTTAGGGCCATTCTCCAGTGGAAATTTTAATGGGGTTCATCTAATTCCAGGACTTTAGTCACATATGCTTTCTCTTGAAACAACATCATAAGTAGTTATGCTTTATAAGGACAAATACTTCGGTTTAATGAATACATTTGTGATGAAAAATATCCTCTCTAGGAAGAATTCCCCATGCCAAAAGGAGTCTATAGCCCCGATGGGTATACCTAGTGGTATCAAAGTTCGGTACCTACTGCCATCATGCATCTATAGCCTCGACAAGTTAACCTCTTAAACTCATTTTACACTGAAGTCTCTAGTCCCATTTGTGCCACCCTTTTGGATTTATATTTGTAATTATGTTGTCTGCAATGGATGGATGGGGGAGCAACTTCATAAATCCCCTTAAAGGAATGGGATGATACTTATTCGAGGGTCAATTTGAGTACCTACATAATTCCCTTATATTTATAGTATACTTATGAGTTATCTAATCAAAAATTTTTGGTTGAGCCATTTAATATGAAGTGGATGGAGCCATCAAGGAATAATTGAAAGGTGCCTCTAGTCCCTACATCATCTTCTTCATGTAAAATTATAGTAGTGTTTACCATGATTAGAAATTCCATTCACTCTTCTGCTAGTCTTTAATAAATATTCTTGGACAACATGTTTTAGTAGTGGACTAGGATGTACAAGATACCTATGAGTATCATTATAAGTATCATGTAGACCTTAAAATTTTTTGAAATCCCCATAATATTTTAAAGATTAGGCTTATGAGCAACTCTTAATATTAGTAGTCAGAAATGTGTATGTAATATAAAGAAGAAATATCCTAAGCTGTTTTGGTTTCTAATGTTAGATCACTAATACTATCTTCATATCAGTTGATTTATTTGAAAAGAAACATGAAAAGATGCTACATTTATCTAGAACTAGGTTAACTAACATGCAAATTTTATTTATTACCCTATTCTATATAAGAACAAGAAACTATATTTCACGTGTAAGATTATTTCCAATGTAACCATGTGCATAGCAAGATTAGAAATATACTTACATCCAGACATGAAAAATATACCTTAATAGTTACCTGGATATAAGAAACCAATCGATCTATTGGATTTGATACCAAGAATTGTTGAAGAAGGAGATGGTATTGTGGTCTGATGACCTTTTCAAACCAAGTCTCAATGTAGGATTTTTATTCTTGGTTATCTTCCTCGTTTTTCATGATATGAATTTCTTCGGGAGTTTCATCAATCTCTTGAGTGTACCAAGGATCTGGATCTAGTGACAAATATGAAAGGAATTCTTTGATTTTCGGCTCCCGTGTTTGTTCTTCATTGGTTATTTTCCATGATTATTTGATCTCTTCCTCATGTTGGAGAGGATAATTAAAATAAACTTGTAAGTCCTCTTGTGAAAATTATTCATGGATCCTCCTTTTCTTCCAAAGATAAAGACTCATCCCTAGTGACAATCTGGAGCTTTGGACAACGATTTAAGAATATCCTTGTGGTGGCATGTCCTCATTTGCTCAACAAGTTCTTGAGTTTCTTTTAATTATTCCCACTAGCCTAGTGCTCTTGCTCATAAATGGATTAGTAGTATGGGAGATCTCACAACACGTTAGACTAAGGAAAAGAAATGAAATTAACATGAATAAAACCACATCATTCAAAGTAACTTTAAACAATCTATAATATCTATATCTAGCCATTAATAAATACATGGCAAAGAAGGGTTTAGAAGGACTCACAATAGTGGTCACGTAGCTTTTTACCTCTCATCTTACTGTCCTTCTGCCACCGTCCTAAAAAGTAACTGAGAATAAAACAAATTAACCTCTTAACATTTACCTTTTAACAACTCCTCGACAACGGTGCCAGAAATACTGGATCAGTTAATTAGTGTAATATAACCCCTTTTACTTGTCAATCTGGTTCATAAACTTATGATTTGTAAACAAAATATTTGTGGGTAAAAGATAAAAGGATATATAACCTATCTCCTCATAGGGAAATAAAGCTACTTAACATACAAACCATTCATCAAAACATGAAAGCAATCCAACAAAAGGAACATCAAGCAATCATCACACAGTCTATACAACTAATATAAAGCTTGGACAGAAGACCATATCTCCACATGTGGTCATGTCCAGATCACAATCTATGCATGCACATGCCAAGGATCTGTCCCATATTTTCTAACAGTTGATGGTAATGAAAATAAATTCAATTACTGACTAATACTTACAATGAAAAAAAAATAAACTAACAAAATGGAAATTACTCAGACAAGTGTCCAAATCATTCAACTTGATGAGGCTAATTAAACCCTCATATAGGTGTGTCACTAACCTAAAATAGAATTAACCAATCTTCAGAGAAACTCCAAAAATATGAACTATTCTAAATCTCTTACACTCACCTTCACATCAAGCATGACAGACCTATTTGGTACCACTACACTCTTACATCCAGAAAAGATGCCTAAGTGTAGATGAATGAATTTGTATAAGACTCGTCACCAATCTTGTCATGCCCAATGATGTGTGAAGCAACAATAGATATCCTATCACTATTTTGGCAAAGGAAACCTGTTTTTAATTGTTGACAGAATTATTAATTGTAAATACAGGAAATACAAGCATTCAAATAGTACATAAGAAAAGAGATTTCCCCCCTTGAGAAGATCCCTATCTGTCATGGAAATGTCTCCAGAGACCACACAATTAATCAATAAAAATAAGAAATCAGAACCATTCTAAATTTGCAGATAAGACTACATGTGCACAAATTAATCAATACTAAGTTATCGATAAAAAACAACCAAAGCGAATTGAAACTAATTATTGTACAATTAACCCAACATACCAGGGGAGGTGGGTCCTTTCCTTCCTAGGTAGTGAGAAAAATGAAACTCAGAAGCTTAAAAGTGCAGAGTTACCATGAATGAAACAAAGATTTATATTAAAAGGGAAATAGATATCAAACTTACAACACTTTCATTATGAAATATAATGTCCAAGAAGGTATTAAAAAAAGTAAAAAGTGCATTACAATAGCATATCATCCCCCCATATTAGATACATATTTATACATGGGGAAAAGTTCAGATCCAATCCCCAAACTCAAAACTAAACGAAATTTGGTTTTACAAATTAAGAAAATTTGAAAAACGACCTGTAACAGTAAATCTAGGCAAACCCTGTTTAGAAAAACTTCCATAACTTCTTATCCATCTCTGATTTTGGAGATATTCTTGTGAACCAGCTAAACGAGGTCCTTCCCCACAAAACCCATGTTCTAGAATTTGGAAAGTCTTCCTTGTTTTCTTGAGAATCGTGCTAGAAGATAGTTGTTGCAAATTTGTCACGTTTTTTTCTTAAAACGTTTGACCACACCTGGAGGCTTCCATGTATGACCTGGGCATGAACCAATAGGTAATAATCCAGGTTGTAGTTCATATCTACAAAACCCAAGTGGCCAAATCTGATCTGGGCGCGCGTAAGTAAGTGAAGATACAAACTTAGGTACCGGAATAACTGTGTTGGTACGAGAATATGTGCAATGGCGTGGAAGTAGTTGCAATGGTAGGAAGGTGAGTATGACATTTATAATTGGTAAATATATAGCCTAAAAATCATTTTTAATTCATTAAGAACTTAGGAAAAATAACATATTAAACAAATTTTACCTCTTAACACTTGTCAAGGGTCTTAAGCTTACAATGGTGAAAATAGGTCACAATGGATTGGGTTTAGAAAAAAAAAATAGGGTATTAGTGGAAAAAAATAGGTGTTTGGTGAGTGACAAAATAGGGGCTCAACAACGCTCCTCATGTTGGTGTGTCCCAAGCTCTTGGTCACTTCATACTTGAGAAATCCCATTGGTGCATTCATGTTCCCAAGGCATGCACTTTCCCAACTAGTACAACATGTGGGTGCCAGAGCAACCCCAAGTTTCATCTCCTTGAGGACTTGGGCGAGGGTCTTCGTTCCCATATAACTGAAGATCTTACAACAACAATGTCCATGGAAACTCCATAGTGAGTGCCCCTTTCTTTGTATTCTCATTTCATAACTGAGAAGAAAAGAGCAAAGCATAGGTCTCACCTTCTAGATAGGTTTTTCCTATATTGGGATTTCTAAGGGTACATCTTGTGTTAATTGTGTGGATGGTGTGTTATTTTATGATCTTTTTTATTCCTATTTAAATTTATTTAGTATTTTATGCATAAAGCTAGTAACTTCAAATATGGAATGTAAGTAAAACACAATATAACAAGAGATTTTACAAAATTGTAATATATTTTGTGATGAACTATTCCAATGGAATATTCACGATAGTTTAATATGAGATCAGGGTGCGGTTTCATTGCTTATTCAGGGGGACTAAGAGCCTCACAAGATTTTTCAAGTATTTGGATCAACAATGTTTAACCTTATACATACATGAGGCCATTAGGCTCCAAGCCCATACTCTTCAGTCTCCCATGAAACCAGACCTTATTTGATGGATCACCTCCTTCTTCTTAGTGCTACCCTCGGGAAGGGGCACTAAGAGACAAACTGACACAAGTGCAACACTAGACCCCATATCAGTGTGGATGCATGGGACCTTTCCTCATCTCATGATATTTCAACAACATAGCCATACCATATCCCCTCCCAGGAGACAGATGATATCCCCTAGACCTCGTCGGTGCACTTCCTCTACTAGTCAACAACCTAGTGGGTGATCTAGGAACCCCACCAGGTCCCCCTCGGGACAACCAACTATACTAGAATTTATTCATTCGAACTTGGATAGTAGAAGAGATGGATCCATTCCATGATATATCTAATTTATTTATTGTTGTTCCTCTTGTCCTTGGATCCCCTTCTCCTACAATACACCCCATCATCAACTTAGGAATTTGAACTTGGGGCTGAGGGTTTTTCATGACTCGGAGTAGATCTCACTTTCTAATACTTTACCTTATTGCACTTTACTTTATGCATATCTATAATACCCTGGTTTTTAGTCCCCATATTAATAATTTATTTTTTACGTATGATACTTAGGCTTGTGAGCCCAAATGTTTAGGTCAAAGTGCATGTAAAGTTGAAAGGTTGTAGAGGCTAGAAAATCTAATACTTGAATATATTAATAAAATACATCGTTGGCTACAAGATGGAAAAGGACAAGAGTTATAAGGGGCTATGATTCCACGAGAGAGAGGGGATTAAAGGGCTAAGTCTTTATATCATATTTTTTTTACCCATATTAGAATTTTGGAGAGAAAAAAGTGGTTACATGAGCTTCTTGGGAAAAAGGCCATGGTTTTCTTGATTTTGGGTAATCATGAAAACACCTCTTGTGGGTTATTTAGAGGTTCTTCTTCTTGTTCTTCATTCATTTTTTGGATGCTCATACATTATTTGGGATTCGTTCTTGTTCTTGGTTTGCTACATGGGGATGAATTGCTAAGCAAAGAATCCATTGTTTGTTGGTTGTAGTAATTGCTAGTGTATTCTAGCCATGAATTGGTGCCTAAGTGCCTTAGATGCATTCACATGTTCTAAACCTTGTTCACAACTGCAAATCCTGAGAGTCCAAACATGGATATTATTGAACAGATGCATTGGATCCTTGGAAAGAAGTGGACATCATGAGGGACTACATGGCAATGAAGGGGGTTCATTTTCTTTGGGTGGTGCAAGCTGGAAAGAAGAGAGATGGTGTACTTTGTATTTTCATGTGTTGATAAACTTGTGAGAGATTGAGTGCTAACTGGTTTGGGAAGCTGAGTTTTTCTCTAGAACCTATCCTTGTGGATTCATAGCCCTATCTTGGGGGTGATCTATTGTTGAGACTTGGAATAAAAATGTCTAAGGTTGGGTGGAACGTCCTTGGTCTGCAACTAGTTGGTGATTGGTTTTATTAAAGATAAGTGCTCTCTGTCATGTGTTTCTCTACTTGTATGTTTATTTCCACTGTCTATTAATTATCATCTCTGAAATATGTACTTTTAATATGCCATCATGTTGGTTATTTCTGATCATGGGATGATTGAGCATTATTTTTAAGTCTACCATGAATCTTGATTGTTGCATGTATGGTTATTGCAATTCTTTCATGCTTATTTATTAAATAAATTCTATTAGAATTCTAAATCAGTTCAAGAACTGAGTTCTTGAGGTAGCGTGCTCGGCCTGCTGGTGTATGGGTATGTCATAGAGTGGTATCAAAGATCAAGGTTTAATATAGAGCCTACATGGGCCATCTAGCAGAATGTTGAAGACAAAAATTGCATAAATTTATTTTTTAGAGTATGTCTACAATTTGCTTGATGAAATTACTATCGTGTAGTTGGGAAGAATTATTGGGAAATTTCATGAGTAATTGAAGGAATTGAGAACAAGGATTAAAAATCCCCAATTTTAATCTCAGATTGGTCATCTTCGGCCTATAATTGGTTGAAATATGGAATTTACAGAGGCAATCATGGCAGAATTGGTGAGAAGCCTCGATTTTTGTGATGTAATATATGGATAATTCGACAGGGAATAGTTGAATTGCATGTAAAAAGATCAAATTTATGCACACAGGGCCAAAATTGGTTGTGACAATATTAGTTATATACCTACAATGGAGGTGGAGCAAAGAATTTCAAATTGGGCATTTTTGAAAATTTGAATTTTGGCAAAAAATGGAAAATTTTGGGTATTTTTCCGTACAGTGACATCAACATGACGTGGAAGCCATGTGTCAGTTGAAATGGAAGAAGGGTGACATGTAATTCCATGGTGGTAGGTACCTATTAGCTGGTATGGAAGGTGGCAGGTGACATGGAGCTGTGGTGGCGGGGTGCCTGCCTGTCCTGTGGAACCTTGACTCTAGACCCACAATGAAGTTTACAAGTTTGACTAAGTGTCAAGATATCGTGGGTTTGAAAGGTATGGTGGAGAGGAAGCATAAAATTCCATAGAGAGCGATAGATTTCAAGGAATGACTAAGTATACAAATAGATCGGTCGGATGGACGAGTGGAAGAAGTTTTGAAAAATTGCGATATCATCTGAACCCGTAGTGAAGTTTGAAAATCGGATAAGTATTGGAATATCGTGGAGGAAATGAAGCATGAGAAAATGACTAAGTATAATGGATTTTTCATATGGATGGATGGTGGCGAGAGTCAAATTATTCAAGAGAGTAGCTTGTACCCACGGTGAAATGTATGCGAAAAATTCTAAGTATGGGTATAAAATGGATATGGCAGAACACGACGATGCATTTCATAGGCCACTAAAAAGTAAAAAGAATGGAAAATGGGTTATGAATGTGTGAAAAACTTGGGAAATTACTAAGTATGGGTGTGAAATGAAGGTGGTGGAACATGAGGGTGCATTTTGTAGGCCATGGAAAAATAACAAAAATAGAGAATGGGTTATGAACTCGCGACAAGCTTAAGAAATTTATAGGTATGGGTGAAATGTTTTGATGGCTGAGATTGAATCAGAGTTCAGATTAGATAGTTTTTGAGTGTCAGGGTTGTGTCGAGCATCCAATTGACCAGTGATAGAATATCTAAGGCTGAAACATAATCCAAGAACTGATTGGATGGATGATGTACAATGTGGTTGCATGGCATGTTTGGTGGACAATAAAGAAACCAATGGTCAATATTAAATCCAAAGGAATGATCAAGAGATCATTGAGCGTTGAAGCTATGCTTCATGTGCTAATGGATATCCTTTCCTAGATGATATTATTTTCCTGGCCCTCGACCATAAATAATGTTCTACCCAAGACTCAGAATTGAGCAAGAGAATAGTCATTGGAAAGGTCTTGAGGAGGAGAAGACATGTATAAACCTAGAATTTCGAATTGGACATTAAAATTTGTTAGAAAGTACTAAATATATTTCTGTAGCACTGAGTGAGTGAATATTACGACCTGCGAGTGTTGTAACATTTCACTCAGAACTCAGAATGAGGCATGGGTACAATCATTGGAAAATTGATTCAGAGGAGAATAACCTAAAATTATTATAATTTAGAGAATCATGATATAATTATTCATGATTTGAGCATAAAAATGACCTGTAACATTAATTGAAAATTTTCTATAATATGCATAATTCTAACAAAAATGGTTTCTTGCACATTTTACAGAATTAATGGATATAAACATATGAGATTCAAGATAAGAATGCAGATTTGGGACACAGAGGAAGGAGAGGGATCATTCAGTTGTGAGAGAGAATCTGAAGGTTAAAATATCAGTGTTGGTAATGCTGAGATGGAATCAAATGGGGATAAGAACAGAGGGGAACAAGAAATGTTAATAGAGACTGTGAGAATCCCGAGAATAGAAGTGCAGAGTTACAAAGTAGATAATGCGAAGATGATGAGAGAAGAAAATCAAATAAATGATCAAATGATGCAAATACTAAATTAGTTGCAGAGGAAAGAAAATAATGGATTAGACTTAAGACATGAGGAAGAAGGAAAACATCATGAAAAAAGTGATAACTACATAAGAACTAGTCATTCAATAATTTCTAGCAGAAATCATAGACATCACTCACCTCCTTACTCATCAACAAAATTTTATGCATCTGAAGACTCCATAAGTATTCAAAAAGTGTATCCTATTAGGAACCAAAGAAGAAGAGATGAACTAGATAGTTTGCAAGGAGAGATGAGGAAATTTACGCCACCATCCTTTGATGGTGAAAAAGAAACGAAAGATGATGTTGAAGCTTGGTTTCTTGGAATTAGGGAGTATTTTCAGGTGCACAACTACTCATATAACCTAGAATATAGAATTACCACATACCATTTTCATGGAAAAGATGTTATGTGGTGCGATCAATTAAAGCAAGTTGAGCACAATAATGAGAGAAGGATCACTTGCAAGAAGTTGAAGAGATATTTTCATAAGGAGTACCTTTCAGAGCACTTCTATGACAAGAAGATGCAAGAGATATTTGAACTCAAGTTGGGAAGCATGACCATGGTAGAATCTAAAAATAAATTCTTGGTATTTCTGAAATATGTGGGGTTCATTAAGGATGAGAAGGTGAAGATATAGAGGTTTTTGAGTGGACTTCCATAATTTTATAAAGAGAAGATTCAATATGATGATCCCAAGACTTTGACAAAGACCATTAGGAAGGATAAGTACCTATATGAAAAATATAGGGGAAGAGAATCTTCGCAGAAGTATTGGAGGGATAAGAAGAAGGAGAAATATGATCAGAGAAGGAAAGGATCCAAACCTTCTGTCAACGAAACAATCCTAATAAAAATCAGCAAGATCACTCTACTAAGAATGAATCCAAGAGAGAAGAGTCCTTGGGAAAAAGGGGAAGACCACCAATCAAATGTTGGGGATGCAAAGAAGATCACATGTACAAGGATGTTCCTCATAGAGAAGACAAAATGAAGACCATACACAACCCCTAAGAGGCCACAACAGTAGAAGACATGGAAAAAGTATTCCAAGAATATATACATCCTTAGAATATTGACAAGTAGAATACCAATCACATATGATTGAGGTGTAAGGTAATATCACTAATCAACATATTTCTATTTTAATTGATTCACAAGAAAGCCATTTTCACATTGATCCTAAAATAGTGGACATATTTCATTTGGAGAAAAGTAATCTTGAAAAGTCAAGTTTGGTTCAGCTAGCAACTGGAACCAAAAGAAGGATCAATGAGACAGTCAAAGATTGTCCTATAAATCTATATGGAGTAAATATAGTTGTTGACCTAAATATAATACCATTTGGATCTTATGATATCCTAATCAAAATGGATTGGTTGGATCAACATCATACTTCCCTAGATTTCCATAACAAGACATCTACATGTATCGATGAAGAAAGAAAACAAAGCACTATGAAAGGAATTCCAAGACCCATTTCTATAAGGGATATTTAATATTTACAACTAAAGATATGTTTTATAAAAGGATGTTAATTGTATCCAACTCATGTGGAGGAGCCAAAAAAGACAAAAGGGCTAAGAATTGAATATTTTTTGGTATTACAAGAATTTGAAGATCTATTCCAAGAAATATCAGGATTACCACCAAAGAGGGAAATACATTTCTTTATTCATTTAGTTCCAGGAAATTCCCCAGTATCAAAAACTCCTTACAAAATGAGTACACCATAATTAAAAGAATTACAAATGTAGCTGGAAGAATTGTTGAAAAAAGGGTACATATGCCCAAGTGTTTCACCTTGGGGAGCATCGATACTTTTGTCAAAAATAAGGATGGAACATTGAGGCTTTGTATTGAATTTAGACAGCTGAATAAAACCATTGTGAAGAGCAAATAACCTCTACCTAGAATTGATGACCTCCTTGATCGGCTAAGAGGAGAAAATATATTTTCAAAAATAGACTTGAGATCATGCTACCATGAGGTAAGAATCAAGGAATGAGACATCAGTAAGACAACCTTTAGAACCAGGTATGGAAATTATGAATTTGTAGTGGTGCCATTTGGAATGACCAATGCACTAACTATCTTTATGTTCTTAATGAATGGCGTATTATAATATTTTCATTGTGTTCTCCGATGACATACTTATTTATCCCAATCCCAAGGAAGAGCATGAACATCACTTGAGGTTGGTGTTGCAAGTTCTGAGGGAACATAAGATTTATGCCAAGCTTAGTAGGTGTTGTTTTTACCAAGAATGGATCCATTATTTGGGGCACATTATTTTAGAAGAAGGTATAGCAGTAGATCCAGAGAATATTGAAGCCATTAGAGGATGTCCAACATCCAAGAATGTTTCATAAATTAGATCTTTCATGGGATTATATGGATACTACAGGAGATTTATAGCAGAGTTCTCTAGTTTTTCTCATCCCAACACTTCTTTACAAAATAAGGGAATCAAATTTGAATGGACAACAAATTGTGAAGAGAATTTTAATTTGTTAAAGAAATTACTTACTAGTGCACATATTTTAAAGATTGCTTACCCAAATGAATTTTTTTTGGTATGTACAGATGTATGCAAGAAAGGAATAAGTGGAGTCCTCACTCAAAATGGACATGTCATTAGTTATGAGTCCAAAAAGCTTAAAGAGCATGAGCGGAATGATTCCACACATGATTTTGATCTTTCTTACATAGCTCATGTATTGAATATGTGGAGGCATTATCTCATGGGAAAAATATTTTAACTAAGGATAGACCATAGTGATCTGAAATATTGTTTTGAATAGCCAAATTTAAATGCCCAACAGACGAGATGGCTGAAATTTTTAAGTGATTATGACTTTGAAATCAATCCTATCAAAAGAAAAGAAAATAAATTTTCTAATGCACTTAGTAGAAGGATGCATCTCTTGCATGATACAACCATTTGTATGCATCAATCATATTTAAAGAGAAAAATTTTGGATGTTGTTGTTATAGACCAACATTACCTACATGTAAAAGAAAGTATACAAAAAGAAAATGTACAACAAAAAATTAAGAGTATGAGATGAAGTAATATGGACTACTTATGCACAAGAATAGTGTTTATGTTCCTAGTTTCAGAGAACTTAGGAATTTGGTATTAAAATAAATCCATAATGTTCCCTATGCCAGACATCTCAATTACTAGAAAACAATTACAACAATAAGAAGCCAATTATTTTGTCTTGTAATGATCAAGGATGTTTCTTATTACATTTCCATATATATGTATGGAATGTCAGAGATTGAAGGTGAAGCATAAACACCTAGCAAGTTTGTTACAACCATTACCAATTCCAAAGAAGAAATGGGAAGTGGTAACCATTGATTTTATCACTAAGTTTCCTAAGAAAATAAGGAAAGGTGAATCAATAATGGTAGTGGTTGATAAATTGACAAAAGCTACTCATTTTGTTCCTATAAATATGACTCATACAATAGATACTATTGCAGAAATTTAAATGAGGTAGATTTCTAGGTTGCATGGGATACCTAAGGCAATTGTCTCGGGAAAAGATACTAAATTTACTTCAAATTTATGGAGATGATTATTTAAAGGATTTGGTACAAATATGAAATTTATCATAACATACCATCCATATTCAGATGGAAAGACAAAGAGTCAACCAAGTGATTGAAGACATGTTGAGGATGTATGTGATGGACAAGTCATGTATGTGGGAACATTAATTGCATTTGGTTGAGTTTTCCTATAATAATGGGCATCACGATTCATTGAATATGAGTCCATTTGAATATTTGAATGGAAGGATATGAAACACTCCAGTGAGTTGGGACAACCCAACAGACAAAGTAGTACTTGGGCTAGAATTGCTCAAGGATATGGAAGACAAGTTGGTTAAAATTAAGCAAAATTTGAAAGAAAAAAAAGATAGATGGAAGAGTTACCAAAATAATAACAAGATATCTAGACAATTTAAAGTGGGAGAGCATGTACTTTTGAAAATGAAGCCCAAGAAGAGCTCATTGAAGCTAGGAAATTGTAGAAAGATAGCAACTAGATTCTATTGTCCATCTAAGATATTGGATAGAATATTGCCAATTGCATACTGTTAGCACTCAGAGTTACCCTCAGATTGCAAGAGGATAAGCCCAATACCCATCAAACGGTTTGTAAAGGTAAGTTTATAATAGAAGGTCAAATGGACAAAACTCAGCATAGCAATGCTTTAACACAAAAGAACTAGGTTGGTATGCATAAGAAGATGAGGTTTTAATTAACTTCATCCAGTTGTTTAAGGATAAATATGAGTAGAGGGAAGAATTGGTGAGAAGAATGAACAAGTCTTCTATAAGCATCAGGCCTTCTAGCAGCTGGGTGAAGAAAATATCAGTCATAAGATCCTCTTGAAACTAAACTTTAAAACCCTAAAAACATTTACAGTACCATCATCATCAAACATCCATTATAATACAACTATAACATCTCATAAGGATCCTCCATTAATGAGCATTCAGAGTGAGAAGAAACAAGAAAATGAAGAGAAGTTGACACGTATTAATCAAAATTTCTCTGGTCCCATACATGAACTAGAGTCTATCTTTGTTTAGTCAAAATATTACAAAATGACATCTTTTCTCAACCATTCGACCGACCCTAACATAGTATTTTTCTGATTTATTTATAATAAAAAAATTAGATAACAGCTCTAGATGCGAGATGGCCTCTCTAGCCTAAGATTTTTCACAAAAAGCTCCTAGTCTAACATCCGTACAAGTGGGTTTAATAGACTACTGGAACCAAGGAGCCTGTTGGTAACAACTCTAACAGAAATACTGTCACTTGGCCAAACCACCTCTGTTTACTCTTCCTTCATGCTTATTTATTTTCCATCTGTGCCTTTGAAACTGTGCTAGGAAACATCTGCAGTCGAAAAAAAATAGTGACACTAGTCTTTCGACAGGTTTAACTAAAGGTGGGATTTTATTGGAACAATGGTTTGCCAAACGGTCATGGAGAAAAGTCGTGACTCGTTATGAACTGGAGGACGTGGAATCAGTGTCCAATGGGGAGATAGGATGAGTGAATGTGGAGAGGTGATGTGTAGGGAGTGGAAAAAAAGTGTCAAGTGATGAGAGGAGGAGTAGATACACAGTTGGGTGAGTGGAGGACATGTCATTTTATAAGCACATGAATGCAAGGCCGTTGAAAGTGGTTTGGACCCACACCACTTTTGATCCCGCAATTCACCTCCTTCCTCCATGTAGCTCCTTTACTATACCACGGTTTCAATTGTAGGACCGCTCAAGGATTTTAACGCTCAAGCAAGTTGCGTTCCTGCAATGAAGAATGCCCGCAATGAAGCGTGCCCATTAATCTAGCTGCATTTCATGATCTGGGCAGCCCTACCAATTTAGCGCCCCCACTAAATTTTATCCACCTACCAACTTTAGGATCATTCTAACCGAGCTTGGAGATGGCGCTAATTTTGGCGATAAACAAGAACACTTCCTGGAGGATGATCTGACGTGGTGGCCTGATGTCGCTATGTTGATGTGTCATGAAAAGAGAGGTGGTACATGTTGGCGCCAGATGGATTCTAGGTACTTTGGAACTTCAAAGCTCAGGGGAGTTCTGCATGTAGAGATGGAGCTCTGAAGTGAATGACGACCATCTATCCGAGGAGGACACATGGCAAGGATCTGTGGTATTTGAAAGAAAACACTCTGGATGAAAGTGAGGGGGAATAAGCCGAAACTCCTGAAGCCCGAAGTCCTGAATAAAACTACCACAGTTATATTTGGATGGACACATGCCAGCAATTGGTGGACTTCAGAAGAAAACACCCCGAATGAAAGAGAGGGGGAAGAATCCTAAACTCTCGAAGCCCGAATTCCTGAAGTAAATCATGATCGTCTGATGGAGAAGGACACGTGGCATCCAATCTTTAACTCCAGGGATTCTGTCTGGCACTATACCTCGTGTAAATTTGACCTTTTGAATGAACTCACATCGTCGATCTGATTTTCCTGATTGGATCTCCATCGTTGAAAGATGAACTTGTCTATTTGCTTGTATTTTAAGCCCAAAACAAACTTCTTTGAATTTCTTCCTTTTTCTACTGAAGCTAACTATGCATACAATAAACTTTGTGGACCTTGCATGTCCCCTGCATGCATAAAAGGATTGATGGACCTTAAGAAGAAAGACTTCAAGGAAACAAATGTGTTGAAGAGAGAGGAGGGGCTATGACTCAAAATCAAGATTGAAATGGCTTTTAACCCCTACAATTTTATGTGATAACATCTGGCTCCAACTGGGATGGAGGCCTCCCTGTGAAGCTTCCAAGAACCTAGTATTTCCAGTCGCCTAATGCATTGGGCTATGGATTCATTTGTGTAACCAACCTCTAAATACTTCGAGAAATTGCCACTTATTCAAATAACTAGTTGACAAACTGTTGCAAATAGAAAGAAAAAAAATGCTCGGGAACAAGCTTATTTCCTATGCTACACTACCCTAACCAAATTTGCAAATTGGTCAAGTAAAAGAAGATTTCCACATCAGCCACTCAAGTAATTTGATGACTGAAATGATCTCATATATGTAACTGATCAATGAATAATAGCATAAATATAGAAGCAATGACATAAAATCCTTCATAAAACCATACTCACCCATGAGTATCGGTGAAATAATGCAATTTGAAATTTTCAAAAAATTTGAAACATATGACTCCATGTATATGGCTATAGGATCATGAAACACATGATAGAATTCTAGCTACTTTAGAAGACTAGGATGCTCCTTTGTAAATTCCTTTCTGCTTGCAAATAAATGACCTCCTTGTTATTTGGAAACCAACTCTTGATCATCAACATTTGCAGTCTCTTCTTCATAAGAATGATCACAGGATAATTGTACAACAGGATTTAAAGCATCATAATTATGATCAACCAATAACATATAGTTATCTATGCAATCAACCTTTACTACCTTCTCAAAATGGTCTGAAAACTGATCATAAGATTGATATGCATTCATGTCCATAGAAAAATATGCAAATATTGAAGAATCTGATTCCAAATGTGAATCATACTTACATCCTTGTTGTTGTTTGAGATATGATTTATACTCGCTGTCTTATTTCTTGGAATCTGAAACATACTGACAATCTTCCTGCTCATGTACATGCAAATTTTTAGGATATGCTTACATATGAATCCCCTTTCTAGCTCAGATGTTCTCTTCGACTTCTTCAACATCTTCAAACAAGTGTCTTAAATATGAAGATTTCCTCTCTCCCAGGAGAAGGACAAGCTCTGAATGTTGAGCCATGACATAGTACACCATGGAAACAGTCTCTGTGGGTCTGATCTCCATAGGAATACTATGATAAACAATCTAAAACCTCATGTTGAAGACAGCCAAGGATTCCTCTTCCCCTCTCCTCAAGGAATTAAAATCAACCAAGTATTGATCAAGGGACTTGTTCTCACCCCAACACTTTAAAAATGCATTGCATAGCTCGATCGAAGAACCAATAGAATCGTCTCCCAAACATTTAAACCACACAACAACAAATCCATACAAATATTTTGAGAACGCCCTCATTGTAACATCATCATGAACAATCTCAAACTGATCAAAAAAGTTCTCAAAGGCCTCCAAATGCCTCTCAGCTATAACATGATCCTCTCCAAAAAATCGAGGAAGATACTCAAAGAAATAAAGAGGATAAGGATGAAGGTGATGTGCCAGCCTTAAAGGTTTAAACATCTTGTCTCTAATCTTATCTTGAAAACTAGTGGGATGAATATGAGGTTTAACAAGAAGATGGAAAGGTTCAACAGTAATAACATAAGGTAATGAGATCTGAGAAGGGTTTGAATCATTTTCAACCCCCTCAAGGTCACAAGAGTGATCAATTTCAAGAGGAAATCCAATAAAAATCTCATATTTATGAATAGGCTGAGGTGAAGACACAAGATTAGCATCTACAACACAAGCAAAGGGCATGTCTTCTTCTTCCAAGGATGGATAAATAAAGGAAGGATTATTATCATCTAAATAGACAAAGCAGAGGATAATCCTCTGTATATGTAAATGGAAAGAGAGAAATGATTTGATAAAGAAAAACAAGATTTCATGAAGAAATCTCATAAAATGATACATGGTCATCCCCTTCTGTATGGTCATCTTTCTGTCAACAGGATCCTTCCCAGTGGAGTCTTTGATTGTGGAGTCTCTAGGTGCAAACTGCAATCTTCAATGTACTGATTTCTAATGCACCTTCAGAATCAATATTTCTTTGTCGTTTAATCCCAGGGAAATGTCTTCAATTCGTTCCTCGACAATGATGCCAAGAATGTTAACATTGAGAGTTACCCTCAGATTGCAAGAGGATAATCCCAGTACCCATCAAAAGGTTTGTAAAGGTAAGTTTATAATAGAAGGTCAAATGGACAAAAGTCAGCATAGCAATTCTTTAACATAGAAGAACTAGGCCGATATGCATAAGTAGATGAGATTTTTTTTAATGTCAATAAATTGTTTAAGGATAAATATGAGTAGAGGGAAGACTTGGTGAGAAGAATGAACAAGTCTAATATAAGCATCAAGCCTTCTAGCAGCTAGGTGAAGAAAAGATCAATCACAAGATCTTCTTGAAAATAAACTTTAAAACCCTGAAAATTTTTATAGTAGCATCATAATCAAACATCCATTATAATACAACTATAACATCTCATAAGGATCCCCCATTAATGAGAATTTAGAGTGAGAATAAACAAGAAAATGAAGAGAAACTGACTCGTATTAATCAAAATTTCTTAGGTCCCATACATGAACTAGAGTCTAGCTCTGTTTAGTCAAAATATTACAAAATGAGAGCTCTACTCAACCATTCGACTGACCCTGACATAATATTTTTTTTTATGTATTTATAATAAAAACAGTAGATAACAGCTTCAGATGCAAGCCTAATATTTTCCACAAAAATCTCTTAGTCTAACATCTGTACAAGTGGGTTTAACAGACTTCTAGAACCAGGGACCCTGTTGGTAACAAATCTAACAGAAATACTGTCACTTGGGTGCATCACCTATGTTTACTCTTCCTTCATTCTTATTTATTTTCCATATGTGCCTTTGACATTGTGCTAGGAAACATCTGCAGTAAAAAATAGATAGTGACACTGGTCTTTCGACAGGTTTAACTCAGGGAGGGCTTCTGTTGGAACAACGGTCTGCTAGACAGCCATGGAGGGAAGTCGAGACTGGTTATGAACTGGAGGACATGGAATCAATGTCCAATGGGGAGATAGGATGAGTGAATGCATAGAGGTGATGTGTAGGGAGTGGAAAACAAGTGTCAAGTGATGAGAGGAGGAGTAGATACATGGTTGGGTGAGTGGAGGACATGTCATTTTATAATCACATGAATGCGGGGCCATTGAAATTGGTTTGGACCCACACCGCTTTTGAGACCGCAATTCACCTCCTTCCACCACGTAGCTACTTTACTATACCATGGTTTCAATTGCGGGAACACTCAAGGATTTTAACGCTCAAGAAAGTTGTGTTCCCGCAATGAAGCATGGTCATTGATCTAGTCGCATTCTGCGATCTAGGCAGCCCTTCCAATTTAGCGCCCCTTTAAATTTTATCTGCTTGCCAACTTTAGGATCATTCTAACCATGCTTGGATATGGTGCTAATTTTGGCACTGAACAAGAACACTTCCCGGAGGATGATCTAATGTGGTGGCCTGACATTGCTATGTTGATGTGTCATGAAAAGAGAGGTAACACATGTCGATGCCAGATGGATATCAAGTACTATGGCACTTTAGATATCGAGGGCGGTCTGCATGTAGAGCTGGAGCTCTGAAGTGAGCAACAACCGTCGATCCGAGGAGGACACGTGACAAGGATCTGTGATCTTCGAAAGAAAACACTTCGGATGAAAGAGAGGGGGAAGAAACCGAAACTCCTGAAGCCCGAAGTCTCGAATAAAACTACCACCGTTATATTTTGATGGACACGTGGCATCAATCGGTGGACTTCAGAAGAAAACACTCTGGATGAAAGCGAGGGGGAAGAATCTGAAACTCCTTAATCCTGAATTCCCGAAGTAAATCATGATCGTCTAATGGAGAAGGACATGTGGTGTTTGATATTTAACTCTAGGGATTCTTTCTGGTGCTATACCTCGTGCAACTTTGACCTTCCAAATGAATGCACGTTGTTGACCTTATTTTTCTGATTGGATCTCCACCATTGAAAGATGAACTTGTCTGTCTGCTTGTATTTTAAGCCTGAAATAGACCTCTTTGAATTTCTGCCTTTTTTCTGCTGAAGCTAACTGTGCATACAATAAACTTTGTGGACCTTGGATGTCCCTTGCACACATAAAAGGCTTGATGGAACTTAAGAAGAAAGACTTCAAGGAAAAAAATTCATTGAAGAGAGAGGAGGGGATATGACTCAAAATCAAGATTGAAATGACTTTTAACCCCTATAATTTTACGTGATAACACATTCATGCTTTCATTTCCTTCTTCCATGAATGTGAATAATGTGTTTTATGTCTCTTTGCTAAAAAAGTGTGTTCATGATCCTATCCATGTTATTGATTGGAATTTGATTCAGGTGGAGCCAAAAGGAGACTTGTAGGTCCAATTGGTGCACATATTGGACAAAAAATTGAAAATTATCCAAAATCAAGTCACAGAACTGGTAAAATTTCATTGGACCTACTATGGTCATATTGAAGATGCTAGTTGGGAGCATTAATATTCCATACGGGCAAAGTACCCATGACTTTTTGAAGAATTTTAAAATTTTGATTTATGTTTTATATATGCACTGAGGACAGTGCCAAAATAAGGGGAAGGAGAATTTAATAACTTGGTTTTGAGTCCCCATATTAATAATGTATTTTGTACATATGATAATTAGGCTTGGGAGCCACAATTTTCAGGTTGGAGTGCTTGTAAAGTTGAAAGGTAAGAGAGCCTAGAAAATGTAATACTTTGAATATATTAATAAAATACATCACTAGTTGTAATATAGACTAGGACATGAATTATAGGGGGATATGATTCCATGAGAGAGGGGGGATTAAGGGGATAAGTATTTATATTATATTTTATTTACCCATATTATAATTTAGGAGAGAAAGAAGCGATTGCATGAGCTTCTTTGGAAAAAAGGCCATGGTTTTCTTGATTTTGGGTAATTATGAAAACACCTCTTGTGGGTTCTTTAGAGGTTCTTCCTCTTCTTCTTCATTCATTTTTTGACTGCTCATACATTATTGGGGGTTTATTCTTGTTCTTGGTTTGTTACATGGGGATGAATTGCTAAGGAAAGAAGCCATTGTTTGTTGGTTGCATTAATTTTTGGTGTATTCCAACCATGAATTGGTGCTCAAATGCCTCAGATGATTTGGCATGTGCTAAACCTTGTTCACAATTGTGAATCCTAAGAGTCCCAACATGGATATTTTTTAACAGATTTTATAGAGCCTTGGAAATAATTGGAAATCCTGAGGGATTACATTGCAGTGAAGGGGTTTAATTGTCTTTGGGTGGTGCAGGTTGTAAAGAAGAGAGTTGGTGTACTTTGGATTGTTGTGCATTAAGAAACCTATGATATATTTAGTGTTGATTGGTTTGGGAAGTTGAGTGTCGCTCTGGAACCTGTATTTTTGGATTCATAGCCCTGGCTCGGGGGTGATATGTTGTTGAGACTTAGAACAATAGTATCTAAGGTTGGGTGGAACGCCCTTGGTATGCAACCAGTTGGTGATTGGTTTTATTAAAGATAAGTTCTCTCTGTCATGTGTTTCTCTCCTTGTTTATTTATTTCCACTGTGTGTTAATTATCATCTCTGAAATATGTACTTTTAATATTCCATCCTATTAGTTATTGTTGAGGATGGATTGATTGAGAATTCTTTTTAAGTCTATCATGAATATTGATTGTTGCATCTACGATTATTGCAATTCTTTCATGATTCTTTATTAATTAAATGTTGTCATAATTCTAAATCAGTTCAAGAAGTGAGGTCTTTAGGTAGCGTGCTCAACTTGCTGGTGGCTTGGTATGACATAATATTGCATTTTATAAGACACCTTTTAGTACTTCTTAATCGTATTAACATCCTTGTACTCAACAACCCCTTTGACCTACTTTTGTGGTCATTCATCGGACATTAATAAAATTAGCTTATCTTATCTTATACATCTTTACAAATCAAACATAAATGAATGTAATCAATAAATAGAAACAAATACATTCAAATTTAGATTGCACAAATTTTTCAATTACTGATAGAAAATTCAGGTGTTCCTACAATTAAGACTGAAAGAACATCCCCATAACCATTTTTTATCAAAACAAAACATGACAAAGAAATAAGAGATACTTGATACATGAGAGAAATCTACAACAAATGAATATCAATTCTCACAAGTTTATAGACTATGATGCACAATGAGAATAATATACACTAATCACACAACAACACTAGAATTCTCTAGCAAAATTTGGGAAATAGTGGTTTCCACATTAACTTTGAAGTTACCTCCTGATGTCAAGCAAAAACCCTCTTTTCTTGTTACTTTGTTTCTCCATGCAGCCTCTATACCTAAAATAAAAAAATAATTTCAAACTCTTCAGGTTTCAAAAATACATGAAAAATCATGTTGTAGATCCATGTTAATAAATTAAAAGTTGATAAAAATGATATAAGTACCATTACACCATTGATAAAATAATCCCTTCCAAAAATTCACTCAACTTTGCTTTATTTTCAAATTTCAATGCTTGATTCCTTCAATCAAGTGTGCATGAAAGGTAGCACGTGCATCAAATAAAATAAGTGTATGTGCATGAACCTCCTTTTAAACAAGTGAATTTAAGTGAACTCAAACACTAAATCACCTTGCATCTTTTCCAATTAAGTGAATGAATTGGAAAGTAATAGTGAATCACCTTCAACATTCCCTTTTTGAAACAACAATTGCATTCAATGTGAATTCTTGAGCTTAAAATATCATTGAGAAATAGATGGACTATGAAGTCATGCAAATACACAAATTTTCTTTAAATGACTCAATGGAACTTTGGTTCATTTAAGAATTGAGAAATGGATTCTTTCATCCATATTTCAATTGTCAGGAAATGAGAGACACTTCCACATTAAACCTAGCAGAAGAGAAGAAGAATTTATTCAAAAACGCAAATGACACAACAATCACACCGTACACCGAGATTTTACCCTGGAAACCCCTAACCGGGAAAACCAACATTCCTTGAGCGTTCTTCTCTCTTTGTGTCTTGTTCAATCTAAATAAAAGGTTACATGTATAATTTTGGTCCACACCCAAGACAAAATCAACATCATACCCTCTTTCATGCACAAGAACAACCCTATAGCCAATTTGGCTTACATATGCATGACCAACAACCTACATATAAATATTTATCTAAAGAGTGTTTATTTTACATTAACCTACATTATCCTTTATATCCTTACAACCCTCCTCTTTATAGTCTTTACAACAGGAAAAATCATAAATATTGGCACCCAAAAATAGTTACAGATCCATGCATATCATTGGATACAAATCCCACAAATCCAAGGATTCTATTACAGTGGATTCCAAGTCGGATTATCGGTCATCCTTCATTTGGTCTCTAGTTGGTCATCTCATTCCCACACTTATACCTCGTGTTGATTGACTTTTCCTCTATATATTTGACTTTGACTTTACCCAGTCGACTACCTCGACATTCGACTTGTTGTCCATCCACCTCGACCTTGACTGCTTTTGATCCACCTCAACCTTTGACCATCGGTCGATTTACCTCGACTTGACTTTTATTGCAAAGAATATAACAACCCAACATTCTCCCACTTGTTGTCTTATTTTTTGAAATAGGATATTCCTAAACTTTCGTTCATAGACCCAGGGTAGAAATGCCCATTACCTCTCTGCACCAAGAGAACTTCACAACACTCGCAAACTTGGTCAACGAGTCTGCTATGTTTTCCAACGTGTCTACTTTCTCTAGTAGCACCTTGTTAATTTCCACCATATCTCTTACGAAATGGTATTGTACATCAATGTTCTTAGTCTTCGAATGATAAGCAAGGTTATTTTCCCGAAATATTTTTCTTTTACTGTCGCAACTCACCTTCATATCTCTCTGTCGAAACGTTATTCCTGAACATAATGTTTGAAACTATATTGCTTCTTTGCTTCCACGAGTGGCCGCCATGTATTCAAATTCTATTGTCGACAAGTCTACTACCTCCTGTCTCTTATTCATCCATCTTATTGCTCCACCAAACATCTTGAATACATATCCGATGGTCGACCTTCGTCGATCCAGATCTCTATCCCAGTCGACATCGATAAAGACATGTACATTTAATTTACCACTTTCACCTCCAGGTATTCCTTGGTATCATATAGCATAGTCTTTTGTGACACACAAATACCTGAATACTCTCTTGATGATTTTCCAATGCTCCTTTCCAGGTGTCAACATGTAACTTCTCAACACTCCCAATAATGCATGGGAAATGTCTAGTTGAGTGCATACCATCGCATACATTAGACTACCAAAAACACTTGCATAGCGAACACGTGACATGTCCTCTATTTCTTCTTGTGTCTTTGGAAACCGTTCAGTAGTAAGCCTTGCTCCCATGGGAATTGGCACCTTCACCGGTTTGCAATCCTGCATGTTGAACCATTTTAGAATTGTTTCAATATACTTCGTCTAATTCAAATAGATATTTCTAGCAGCTCAATATCTCTTAATCTCCATTCCCATAATGAAATTAGTCGCACTAAGGTCCTTCATGTCAAACTTGGAGGATAGCTACTTATTCACCTCCTTTATTTCATCCATGTTGTTTCCAATCAACAACATGTCATCGACATACAAAGCTACATATATGAAATGCCCACCTTTTTCCTTGGAATATATGCAGTGATCAACTTTGCTTCTCACAAATCCCATACTAAGGATGTATGTTTCGAACTTATGGTACCACATACTTGGAGATTGATTTAGACCATAAAGGGATATTTTCAGTTTGCACACCAACTATTTATTTCCCTTTACTAGAAATCCTTAAGGTTGTCTCATGTAAATTTCTTCTTCCAGGTTCTGATGTAGGAACGTTGTCTTCACATCCATCTGTTCTATTTCCATATCAAATGTTGCAGCTAGAGACATTAGTACTATAATGGAAGTTAGTTTTGTAACATGGGAAAAAATCTCACCAAAGTCGACTCCCTCGACTTGGGAATAACCTTTTGCTACCAATCGAGCTTTGAACTTCTTGAATTATCCTATGACATTCATCTTCTTCTTGAATATCCACTTGCTACTGATGAGATTTCTTCCACTAGGTAACTTTACTAAATCCCATGTATCATTATTGTACAAAGATTCCATCTCTTCAATGATGGAGTCCTTCCAGAGGTTACCCTCTACTGAGTCGACTGCCTCATCGATCGACTTGGGATCATCGTGGATGGAAGTTAGCATGAATGAGGAACATAAGTTGGGCGGAATATACCTTTTAACTAGTTTTATTATTCTTTCTAACCTCCTTACCACTGGAGTCAATTGTTCCACCTCTTCCTCAGATCCAGTCGACTCATGTGAATCATCTTCTTCATTCCTCAATTAGAACCACATTGTATTAGGATTATTATCGTTCTGAACAACTTATTTAGGCTCGGAATTACCTCTGAATTATTTGAAGACCACATATCAACTGTACACTGCTCTCCTTGATGCAGGATCCCAGAGCTTATATCCTTTCATTCCTTCCTTATATCCAATGAAAATACATTTGACAGCTTTCTTGTCTAGCTTGCTCCTCTTTTCCTTGGGAGCATGAAAAAATGCATCACAGCCAAATAATTTAAGATGTGCCACTAAATAATTCTTACCTGACCATACCTCATGTCGAGTCATGTCGAATAGCACTGATGAAGGAGACATATTCAGTAGATATCTTGCATTGTTGACTACCTCCACCCATAATTCTTATGTGAGCCTAGGACCACTGAGCATGCTCCTTGTCTTATCCACCAATGTTCTGTTCATTCTCTAGGAAAATCCATTTTTTTGTGGGGTATATGGTGTGGTATTTTGATGTGTTATTTTGACGTGTTATGCCACACTACTTACACAACTGATCAAATTCCTTTCCACAAAATTCACCACCATTATCAGTCCTCAACACTTTAATCCTTTTCTCTGTCTAATTTTACACGAGATCTTTAAACTCCTTACATCTCTCATAAAACTCTAATTTATTTCTCAGGAAATATATCCATGTCTTCCTAAAAAAATTATCTATGAAGGAGATATAATACATGAATCCACCAAGTGAAGGCACTTTGACCAAGGCAAACACATCACTATGAACTAGTTCTAGAATCCCACTTGCCCTTGTCGCTCAAGATGGGAGCCTCACTCGACTTTGTTTTCCATATATGAAATGTTTACAAAAGTTGACTTCTAAACCACATTCAGGAAACCCTTCAACCATACCTTTGCTTTGCATATCTCAAAGTCAGTTTTCTCCAATGTGTCCCATCCTATTGTGCCATAGCCTGCTTGGGTCGATTTTATCATGTCTTGTTGAGTTGGGTTGTTTCGACTTATCTCGATTCGAGTCGATTTCATTTGACATCGATTCGATTCGAGTCGCAGTCGATTTTATTTTAGGAGAAACGATGTTGTTTCATCCAGTGGAGTTGACATTCTTTAACAACTTGTATAGGGTACCAATCTGAACTCATTTCATTAATACAATCACACCTATGACTATATTGCATGAATCCTTCTGAAACAGAGTATGCACACCTGCATCACTCATCTTGGTGACATATATCAGGTTTCTTTCCAAACCCAAAATATGAAGCACACCTGGAAGGGTTCTTTTCCTCCCATCCTGTAGTGTCATTCAAACTCTTCCTCGTCTGACAATTCTAGTTGTCGAGTCGTCCCCCAATAACAAATCATCCCCATCATATCATACATATTCACAGAACCATTCTTTATGTGGTTTCATATGATAGGATGATCTTGAGTTGATCAACCAAACATCTTTATCCGACTATGTATTAGTCGATGCCAGGTACACATCACCTCCCTTATCCGGGGTCATCTTTCTCTCAGTCGACTAACTCTCATCGGATCTAGCACTAACTTTTATTGCCTTTGACTTACATTCCTTTTTATAATTCCCAACATTACCGCATTTCCATCATCTTCGCGTCAACTAAATTGGGGATTTATATCTACCCTTCAACTTGAACTTTCTACCGGGGAATCTGTCTTTATCTTTGTCTACCATTCGAACTCTCACTATTAGAGCATATTTGTTCAATCCTTCCATGTTTTTCCTTCTCATTTCTTCCGACAATAGAGAAGCAACCACATACTCTAGCGCCAGTGTGGTTGTATTACGCCCAATAGCCATGACTATGTTATCCCAGGAGTCTAGAAAATAACATAATAGGCTAATGCACTTCTCCTCACCAGTGATGTTAATATCCATAGACGATAACTAGCTTAACATAGTATTAAATGCATTTAAATTCTCAATCACCAAACTTCCATCACTCATTCTTGGAAGATACAGTTTCTTTCTAAGAAAAAACTTATTTACTAGAGATTTTGAATGGTATAAGATTCCCATCTTGTCCCACAATTTCTTGGCCGAATCTTTACCTGATACATTCAGCAGCACCAAATGTGCAAGACAAATATAAATTGTACTTCTTTCTCTTCTTTCAAGTTTATCCCATTCTTCCATCGATATGCCTATCGGTTGGGTACCTGGACAAACCATTCTCCATTGTTCTTTATCTACAAGAAGATCTTCCATTTTAAGCTTCTAAAGCTCAAAAATATGGGCATTGAATTTTTCTATCTCTATTTTGGAACTTCTCACCATTATTTACCATGATCTTTAACATAAGTTATGACTTATGACTCTTACTGTACCTAGGTTTAGTTCTTAGATTCAATAATGGTAAATCAAGGTCTGATATACTCACTGAAGCATAACACCGCTCTAATAACTCACTTGTCAAGGAATAACTAAGATTTGATACCACATGTCAGGAAATGAGAGACACTTCCACACTAAACCTAGCAGAAGAGAAGAAGAATTTAATCAAGAATGAAAATGACGCAGCAATCACATAGTACACCGATATTTTACCATGGAAACTCTTAACCGGGAAAACCAGCATTGCTTGAGCGTTATGCTCTCTTGTTTTCTTATCCAATCTGAATAAAAGGTTACATGTCTAACCTTGGTCCACACCTAAGACACAATCAACATCATACCATTTTTCCTACGCAAGAATAACCCTATAGCCAATCCATCTTACATCTGCATGACCAAAAACCTACATCTAAAGATTTATCTAAAGACTGGTTATTTTACATTAACCTGCATTAAATTTTATGACCTTACAACATGCCTCTTTATAGGATTTACAACATGAAAAATGTAAATATTGGCAGCCAAAAATAGTTACATATCCATGCAGATCATTGGGTACAAATCTCACATATCCTAGGATTTTGTTACAGTTGACTCCAAGTCAGATTACCAGTCGGCCTTCATTCAGTCTCTATTTGATCGTCTCACGCCTGCAGTTAGACCTCTTGTTGGTTGATTTTTTGTTGATATCTTCAAATTTGACTTTACCTAGTCGACTACCTTGACCTTTGACTTGTTGTTGATCCACCTCGACCTTGACTGTTGTCTATCCACCTCGACCTTCGACCGTCAGTTGATTCACCTCGACTAGACTTTTACTGCAAAGAATATAACAAACCAACATCAATGTTACTTTGGTTCATTTAAGAATCAAGCAATGAATGATTCCATCCATATTTCATTCGTGAATGTAGATGGCCATAAAATTATCTTTGTTTTAAAAAACATGAAAGTGGAGGTGTATGTAAGATGTGAAACTACTGCTAACATGGCAATTTTAAAACCCATTTTCCATCCTCCTCATCATTCAAATTTTCTTCGCAAAAAAACATTTATTTTATATGCCATGGTGTTATTTGGATTTGTTTGGTCTTGTAATTTGAGGGAGAAATTAGTTTAAGTGATTTTCAAAATAAGGTTTTCTTTACTCATACAAGATCCACTTACTCCTACTATATTTAATCTTAGAACCAACTCCTTGCAACTTACTACCTCTATTTTCAAGAAGAAAAAATGTATATTGAATTCACTCTCGAAACCAAAATATAAGGAAGCAAACTACCATGCCCAAAAGAGAAATTTGAAAACTAAAAAGAGTTAGACATGCAAATGAAAACCCCCAAAAAAGGACCTAGAAATTACAATAAATTAAAGAGAAACCTTAAAACTAAAAAATAGTGTTGCAAATGAAAATTTAATATTCAAAAAGAGGGATGAGATTTGGTATTTTATGCAAATATATGAGGGTTGAAAACGTAATTTTTTAAATCTTAAAATGAGAGGGAAATATTGGATTTTGTCATGAGGGATGGAAATACAAGTTTTTAATCTTGAGTATGAGCTATAAATGTCTGTCAAGCAATCCTAAAAGAGAGTTAAGAATTTTAATTTCAAGAAAGATCGTTCTCTTTAAGGATTTATCCCATAAGGAAGCCAAGCAACAAATATTGAAGAGTTTTCTTCTTGACTCCCAAAGGAAGGAAAAAACCAGCAATGTGAAAAATTGAAAGAGCATAAAAAACTAGTGATGTGAAAGGCCATAAAAATGATTCTCAAGATATCCATTAAACTATGCTCAATTAATCCATCAAGTATAGAATGGAATTCTTGGCCAAAAATGAGGTTGTAAAGGAGATTTTTAGGTTTTGATACATTTCTTTGAATAAAGTGAAAGACCCATCACAAAATTCCAAGGCTGTATTCTATGGTTGTCCATGATTTTGGGGGATATATGCCATCCTCCTTTGGAAAAAAAATATTTCTTACAACTAAAGAAACCATCTTCAATATTGGTACATAAGGTCACTGGCCTCTCAAGAATACCAAAGTGATTGATATTCAAATCTTACATAGCTTATAAATTAATAAATCACTAAGTTCAAGAATTATTGAGGGAGATAATGGGTTTCAAAGGTCAAGGACACTCGAGGTGAGTTATTGCCTAATTATTCTTTCCCATTGTTGATTTATATGGGAGAAGATAGTTCCCAAGTGAGAAATATGAATTATCATACCTTTCATTTTTGAGTTTGGTGAGCTAGACAATCTAAGGAAACAATATTATTCATCCTTCATTCTCAATCTTGTTATGGTTTTTTCCCCTAATATATTCATTTGATATGAGTTTCATTATTTATCTTCGATAAGCTTCTAATCTCAAAAAATCACACCCCAATCTTGTGCCAAAATTATAGAAGTCCTCAAAGATAATGCATTTTTAAAATAAGGAGTCAGAGACATGTCTTCAAGTATCAACATATACAGCATGATCCAAAGCCCTATGCTTCAAGAAGAGCTCATTGATACATTGGCCTCTTTTTTAAGAAAGGATCAATGATGCATTGACCTCTTCTTAAAGAAATCCTTATTATACATGACATATTATTTAAGAAGATCCCAATGAGGCATCAACATCTTCGTAAAGAAAGGCCCAATGATACATTAAACTATTCTTCCTTTTGAAATATTTGAAAGCATAAGTAAAAAAATGGTTTTATGAAGCATGTTGATCCCTTTTTGAACTTTGAGACAACAAGGTTCAAAAAGGCTAGATGAGTCAGACAAGGAATTTCGAATCCATAAAATATGCAAGTTAACAAAAAATGTCTTTAGAGGAAATGAGGCTATAAATTTTCCACATCCAAAGGAGTCAATATAAAAAATAGAGAACTACGCTTTGAATGATAAAATAAATTTAAAAAGCATCAACGAGACTCCCTTGGTTACTTGGATTGAAAAACATATATATTTCTTGTATGACCTAGGATTTTTGAGCCATTTTTTTGTAGTGTAGAGGATAGACAATTCTTTCAAGTGAGTAGTCACACACCCAAATCCGTCATCATCTTAATAGGTTTCATAACCCATGAACTTCAAACTTCCTTATCAATGATTAATTTTAAATAAATGTTTTAGTAATTGTGAACCTTAGAATATAAAACCATCCATTGTATTGAGTTTTTAGGCTCTAAAAACCTATAGTCATCCCCTTATAAAGTTAAAAACATCATTTTAGTTAGACATTGAGTTTATGAAAAAACACTGCACAAAAGGCATTTTTAATCAAATTTTAGGTCTCATTTTGGATGCTGATCTTTTGAAATTGCGTTCTAACTACTTGTTTGTATCCTTGCTATGCAAGATTTTAATACTTTCATTTACATTGGCAGGGTTCACAAGAATCTAATTGATTTTAATTTGTGAAAAGGTTGTTGGAATACTAAGAGGGGGAAGGGGTGAATCAGTATGATCACTTTATACCACTTTTAACCACAATATATAATATTTTAATTTATTAGCAGTGTTCAACAATTTATATAATAAGAATATAATCATGAGAAACATGACATCAACAACATAATAAACCACTATTTACGTGGAAACCCAAATGGGAGAAAACCACAGAATGATTTCTTATATATATCGAGAATTCATTCATAGGAAGCACCAACTTCAAAATTCTCCAACTACAACTGGAAGGAGGCTACAACCCCCTATTCTCAGGCTCCAAACTAAATGAAGCTACAATTCTCTGAATTCTCTGGCTCCAACCAGAAGGAGGCTACAACCCCATGGGTTCTCCAACTCCAACCGAAAGGTGGCTACAACCATCTAGTTCTCAGGGTCCAACCTGAAGGAAGCTCCAACTCCCTGATTCTACGCATCCAATCAGAAGGAGGATACAAACCCCTTTCCTTTCCCCACTTAACCACCCTGAGTTATAAGTGTAGACCAAACTATCACTACCGTAATCAATGCCACTGTCACTCTCACTATCATTGTCATTATCATTGTCACTGCCTCTATCACATCAACTTGTAACCTATCACTATGTCCAACCTGTCACATCAACCTTTTACTGATCAACATGTCCAACCTGGCACTATCGTTGATACTCAACCATATCCTCTCACATGGATCATATACCAAGGACACCTCTCAACTAGATGTCCAACATCATCAACACAAGACTCTACCAAGCATGTTCCAAGATCACCAACATACCAACATAGGGTATGTGTCTCAACCATGTACCAAAGAATGTACTAAACCATAAATTGTGTACCACAACCTGTCCCACAACAACTGCATCAACCATGCACCAACACTTTGTTGTAGCAAACAACAACCTCCCAAATTTTGCATGTGATATAAATAAATTTGGGACCCTTCATTTTTTTTTCATTTTGAAAAGAAAAAGATTTTAATTTTTTTTTTTAAAAATCATCATGTTTTCACTTGATTTTTATTTTTAGTTATTTATTTATTTATTTTGTTGATCATGCTCCCAAGTCCTCTGAAACTTCATCTAGATTTTAATGATATTTTCTTTCTGGGTTGTTTTCATTTTATAAAATTTATTGATTAATAGTTCCTTGATTATTTTTCTCATCTACATTATTTTTGACAATTTATACCTGAGCTACAGTATTTGAAAAAATTCTTAAATTCATTATTATATTGCTTCTCTAAGACTTTTGTTTTGAAAATATTTAACAGTTTGAAAATTTCAAAATTCTATTAACCTTTAACGTTATCCATGAAAACTAGGTTATCTTTTCAAAAATTTAATCAGGGTTGTCATTACCATAAATAGGGTTAATATGTTAATCCAGAACTCAAAACAAAAGGTTATTAATCGAGTTTGTACCTTGTCATCACGAATTTTAATGAATTTAATTTATTGCTACAGTCTTATGATTTTTCATACCTCATGTGAATAAGAGATATTTTCGAAGATATGTTAATATTCCTCCATGTTTTGTACTTGACTACCTCGCCATTACTACTAATTGATTACACATCCCAAGTCATGATAGGATTACTCTGTCGAAGGGTTTGAGATATTTTCAATTTTGTTTTACCCCGAGAGTTGAAGGTTTTTACCCGTGGTTGAGGGTTTGTTACCTTCCCACTTAAAAGCCTATGTACTTTCACTTTTCCATCTTTTATAAACCCCGCATAATTTAACAACCCCAAGAACTTCCTTTCATACTTCGTCGTGCTCATGCTTCCCAACCTAAGTTCAAAGAACTCCTGCATTTTCTTGTCATAGAAGTTCTCTGAAATGTACTCCTTCTGAAAATATTTCTTGAACTACTTCCAAGTGAGCCTACTCTCATCAACGTGCTCAACTTGCTTCAGTTGATCCCACCATATAGAATATTTCCCATGTAAATGGTAGGTGGAAATCCTAGCTTCTAGGTTTGATGAATAGTTATGCAAATAAAATTATCTCTTGAGTCAGGGAAACCATGCCTCAACATCATCTTCCCTTTTTCTTTCACCATCAATGTATTGTGGCTTAATCTTCCTCAACTCTCCTTGCAAACTTTCCAATTCATGTATTCTTCTTTGGTTCCTAACAGGAGACACCTATGGAATACTCATGGAGTATTTATATGAATAAGACCTTCTTGCTAAGTAAGGAGGTGAGTGATTTCTATGAGTTCTTCTATCACTTCTTGAATAACCAACTCTCTTGTGGTTATCTCTTCTTTCATGATACCTACCTCCTTCCTCTTGTTTTGAGATATTTTTTTTCCTTTGTAATTGATTTAAGCTCTACATCACTCGAGCATTTATTTGAGTTTGTTCTTTCATCATTCTCTCATTGTCTTCTTTGTAACTCTTCATTTCTATTTTCAAGCTTCTTATAGTTCCTATCAATGTTTCTTGCTCCCCTCTACCCTTGTTTCCATTGGATTCTGTCTCTGCATTACAAACTCTGGTATTCTGACCTTTGGCTTCCTTATCATGGTTGGAAACTCCCTTGTCTTCTTCCATTTCTTGAATACACATTCTGAACTGATATGTTTAAACCCCTTAATTCTACAAAATGTGCACGTGACCATTTTGTTGGAATTAAGCATATGATAAACAAAATTTCCAAACATTGCTACATGTCCTTTTTATTCTCAATTCATGAAGAATATATATATCATTATGCATCATATAACACTTCCATGTTATCCCTCATTTGATACTGAATTAAATTCTGCATAGGCGCTTCCTTCAAACCACTTCCCCAAGTGACCATGGCTCGAAACCACAGGCTTAATCCTTCCTTAGCGCTTCGCTCGATGTTCTTCCACATGGGAGATTGCACGAACAACATAATCGAGGGATTGGTTATGTCTTAGGCCCTTTTTACCTTATCACGAGACCAAGTCCTTTGGTCTTCGACATTTGGCTATTCTCTATTGTCAACTTCCAATTTCCCCTAGAGTTGCACTTCGTTGAAGTCTTCACTAACTCCACCAGCAAAAATCGGATGGTCGAGACTTGATCTCCTGTTGAATGGATGACCCTACCCCTAGCTGGAGGATTCAACAGAAATCGATATTTGTGACTTAACCAAATGTTGAGATGGACGTCTCTCTGCCAATTCGGAAATTTAGCGCTCTGGGGCTCCGAGACATTCAGTTTATGTGTCTCTCAATTCCCCTGGAGTGACAATCCTCTTAAGTACTTACCCTGCTCCTCCTTCTTGATCCAATAGTTGAGAGAGGTCTTGAAGGGACCCTAGATCGACGAGTTGCATGCCTTTGTGACTTCAGGCTTTGACACTTTTCATTGACAGAAAATTGGAAACCCCCGAAGTCACATATTCCCAAAGCTAACACGACACGCTGGCGTCACCTAGGGTGATGTGGACCCATGGCACGTGTTCCATGTGCTACTCAAAAATAGAAAAATCAGGTTCTAAAAGGTGTTGAATCCAAGTGACACGTGTCTCCACATGACCCCCTGCCACATGGCACATTCCACGTCATCAATCAAATTTGGGACTCTAGAGCTTCGGGCTTCAAAATTTTCTCGAATCCAATACATGCTACCTCTCGAATAGTTGAATGCCAAACTGAAATGGACGGATCACACTTCTCCCATGGAAAACAAATGTGATTAACTCCAGGCTTCAGGCATCGGGGCTTCTCGCTCCATACGACCCCCACACTCCTGAACTACCGAACATTGAAGTGGTGAGGTTTCGAAGCTCTGAAACCTCGCTATCATTCTACCCTTGCTAGATATGATAGCTTGAAACACTCCTAAAGTCCTCCATTCCATCTAATGTCGATGGGACTTTTGGAATCCGGTGCTTCGAGACTCCTAGTTATAGCAGTTCATCAAATTTTAAAAATTTCGAAGTGAAAACTCCCAAATAAGTCAATGTTGGTTGACCACAATTAATGATGGAGATGCCTCCGTGCCTCCCATCATATCGGACGACTGATGGGGCTTCGCGATTTTAGCCTTCGGTAGTTTAGGCCTTGCGTACCTACCAATATCACTGAAGCTGTGAAGTTTTGAAGTCCTTCCTTCCCTACTTGGCTTCGATCGATGGTTGACGATCGATCAACTAGATTCAATGGTTGGGACTTAATTCTTACCCAAACCTCCTACTCGCCTCCATTAGACAACCCTTTTTTCACCTACCCTCTGATCCAACAGTCCATATATCTCTTTAACCCACGGTGGTGGTCGTTCCTGAATTCGAAAGGGATAGTCATGATGCTTCAATCCCTTACTAAGGATCTCAGACACTCTATCCTCTGCGCGGACTCTGCAATGCCATTCCTCCTGAGCTTCACGAATTCAAGGTTATAACTCGATCTCAACCACAATATCTTTTCTAATAGATACATCCCATTCTAACTTGATGTTTCAACCAAAATCTATGATACCAATCTCTAACGTACCCAACCACCCACAGGCTAGACTACGCTAACTTCGAGTCCCCTTTTGGAACTAATTCGACTTCTGATACATTCTTGATTAATAAATATGCATGAAATGTTCACATGCATAAATCAATATTCTATTATAAAATAAAATAAATGAATTTTATGTCATGCACAACAATAACCAACAAGCATACATATTCTAAATATTGAATTCAACGATAAATAAATACACAGCAGAATAAATCATACACAGTTAAATAACCATAATAGAGAGCACTTGTATTTTCTAAAAACAAGACACCAATTAGATGCAGACCAAAGAAGTTCCACCCAACCGTAGACACTATTTTTCCAATTCTCAAGAACAGTGTCACCCCCGAGCCAGGGCTATGAATTCACAAGGATGGTTCTAGAGTGTCACTCGGCTTCCCAAACCAGTCATCACTCAAGCTATCACAAGTTTCCCAGCACCCACAATAATCCAAGTACCCAGTTCTCTTCTACCCAACCTGCACAACCCAATAGAATGGACCCCCCCTTGTCTGCCATGCAGTCCCTCAGGATGTCCATCTCCTTCTAGGGCTCCAGTGCAATTGGTCCATAATCTCCATGTTGGGACTCTCAGGACTCATAGCTGTGAGAAAAACTGGGCACNCCTAGAAGGAGATGGACATCCTGAGGGACTGCATGGCAGACAAGGGGGGGTCCATTCTCCTTCTAGGGCTCCAGTGCAATTGGTCCATAATCTCCATGTTGGGACTCTCAGGACTCATAGCTGTGAGAAAAACTGGGCACATACCAAAGCATCTCTAACATGAAGGTATTGATTCATGGCTGGATTACACCAGTAGTCTCTACAACCAACAATACCATGGATTCTCTCAACAGTTCGTTTTCTTTCCCAATCCAAAACATGAATGAGGAAAGATGAGTGGGTGGTAGAATGAATGGAGCGATCCTAACAAAAGGTGTGAACAATGAGGAATTGAATGAATGAGTGCATGAGTGAAAAATGAGTGAATGAGTGAAGCAACCAGAATAAGAACAAGAATGATAACAGGAGTGAGAACCCCCAAATAGACTGAGGATGGGTTTATGTAATTCTTGTAATTAAGGAACCGCTTGGCCTTCCCCCCAATAATCTCATGTTACTATTATTTTCCGTTAAGACAATAGTGGGTAAAGAAAAACAATATGAAATAAACACTTAGCCCCTCAAGCCCCCTATCTTGTGGAATCATAACCCCCTATAACTCTTGTCCTTGTCTGTCTACCAGCCAACGATGTATTTATTATTATTAATGATCAAAACATTAGATTTCCTAGGCACACTAGCCTCTTAATAATTGTTTAGGCACTCTGGCCTTTCATAACTTAACAAAATACAATATTTAATACGGGGTTCAAAAACCGGGGTGTTACAACTAGCCCTATCCAATAAATGGTTGAGATCTATCAACTGATAGATTTGAGGATGTACACACATGTTTACATCATATTGTTTTGGATTACATCACAGGCACGTTTCCTTGTCCGCTCGTAGGGTTATAACCAAAATCAACGGTTAGTATTTGATCTCTCCTCATCGATCGATGGTCTATATATCCTCTTATATTTCTTCCCATTGAAGTCCTTTAGTTTTCCATGCACACAAACATTTAGACAACAACACCCTCCGATCAACGGTGGAGATGTGTCCACCTTCAGATCTAGTGGTTAACAATTTGGGGCGACCATCCAAAGGTCTACGCCAGATGGGGGTTGATTCTCATCTTATTGACCAGAAAAGTACCAAAAACCATCATCCTCCAGGACATATTGGCTTCCACGTTGGTAGGACACATCACACAGACATCATATCCCTCCACCTTTTGTTCAAGATGGATCTTCCTTAATCCAATGCTTGATGTAGAACCTCCAATGGATCCAACAATCCTTATTAACTTAGAGGCTTTTCCATCGGATTCCTTCGCAACCCTGCTCCCAGGCACTCCAATGACCATGCATTTCAATGAAGGGATAGGATTTAATTATTGCATCAATCCAATGGTTGAAATTTCTCTGTGTCTTTTATGTCATCGGACTTCGACGTCAACCACAAAAATGAATCTAACAGTTTAGATATGATCACTACGCTGAATCAATGACTACGATTCCTTCATGATTAAAACAAGGGTTCATCTCCAAGTAACCATCCGATTAAGAACTTGGTAGTTCATGGATTTCTTCCAAGTCCTATCTAAGGCTTACCAAGCCTTCAGGAACTCAACAATACTTTTCAAGCCAAATAATGCATTCACTCCTTACCATTCGGGTGATAGTTTGCATCCTGCAAAATTTCCATTTCATTGGTAGAAGGTTTCACAGGGATCAAATCCTTTTGACTATAGAGGGAATTCCATCAGGCACTTAGGCATTTTCATACCCATCTCGAGGTACCTCCGACTATCCTCCCAATGTGATTTTCATGGCTTGCAAGCTTCCCAATTCAAGGACTTATAGGTTTAAGGGATATACCCATAATTAGTCTTTCTCACACATCTCAGAGGGATCAATCATTTAATCACCTGAATTATTGGTCCCTACTCAAAACCATATAAGGTTAATGAGTACTCTGGTATGCCTAACTTACACATTTTATAACATGATAATTGGCACACAATACATGAATTCCTTTCATATTGTACATGCATATCTACCCATTCAAGAAAAAAATCATAGAAAATAATCCTTCATGTTGTTCTATAATTACTCAAGTACTCAAACTTGCAGTGAAATAGCTAATGTATTCATTAAACAAGCTTACACTTCCCAAAATGAAAATAAAGGCATTCATCCATAACTTATAGTTCAATTAATGGTATATAAATACTTATCTATTACAATTGGTGACCATCCAACTGATTGTGGGTGTTCTCCTTTACACCCAACCATAGGCTCAGAAGAAATAATTATCTGTAGTATGGGCACCCTCATGCCATGATACCACCAGCGAATTATTCCTCAGGTTCTCAGGGAAATACGATAAGGATTTCCACACACCCACCTAGCCCAGGCCTCATCAAGGTTTATCAGAAACTCTCCCAGTGTCAGACTCTCATCCTCTCAACTCTGATTGGGGACCTCAACTCTTAGACCAGTCCTTCTACCCAAAATCTCACTCCCTAAATTCCATACCCATACCCCCTTGGAATCTCCTTTTCTCTGCTCACATTCCCCACACAAGAAGGTTATATAATTTTCCTGTTCCTTCTAGAAGAAGGAACCCATAGGGTCAAAATGGGTGCATAATTCATACTTTGTGTCACACACCCACTACAGCAAGTTAGATTTTCGTCTTTTTCTTCGAGGAATAGAAACCTTGAGACTTCTATGGGGCCTAACGCAGACCCTCTCTTCCCTTATCCTCCTCCAAATGACCACAAGTTGGCCTTAGTGCAAGCGCCTTTTTCAACTCGTGAGTCGAGAATCAAGACTCTCGACTCCCTTTTCTCCAAACACTGATACTTGAGATGCTATACGGGTATGGCTCCCTCCTCACTAGCACCCGCTACATGTAACCGTAGGCTAGGCAAAACACTAGCACCACTCGCAACCTTTCCAGTCGAGGTGTTGAGCTCTCGTGCTCCTCCTTCATGAATCCACGAGACACGATAGGTCAATGTTGCGTGGACTCTATAGAAATGACGTGCACACGCCACTTGTCAACCCCATTATACTTTACTCATGAGTTGTGTCACCGCCACCCGTTGCACGAGACCTCGGCTCTCGGCGTTTCGCGGCCTTAGCGATCAAGGTGCAGCTTCTTCATCCTGCAAAACCCCGAGCCACGATAAGTCAACAGTGGGTTGACACTTTCCCCATGTGACATGTGTCCACCACTGGTTACCCGCTTCTAAGGTTAAACACTAGCATTACTCACATCTCACGACTTTGCAAGTTAGAGTGTTGAGCCCTCATGCTCCTCCTTTGCGAGTTCCCGAGATACGATAAGTCAACAATGGGTTTACTTCTTCCCAAGTGACATGTGTCCATGACCTGTCACCCATTCCCACCTTTCTTTGGGCGCTTGTTGTTACGCCAGCTGTCAACCATGCAGTCCCCACTTATAGACGGGTCATGTGTTTGCATGAGCCCTCGATGCTCGACACTTCACGACTTCTACAATTGAAAGGAAACTCTCTCAAGTTCCAAACCCCCGATAGGTGATACCCACGAAGGTTCTGATCCAACGGTCCTCCCATACCTAAGATCCAATGGTCACAATCACGTCACGATCTCGCGAATCATGAGTTCATGCAGCCCTACCCTTGACCATTCTGAGTCACGAGTCAGCAAAATGCTGCTCTCCTTCCTATACAAAGGCTAAGATCGACGGTCAATAGGGCTCCGACAGATCCTTGGATCTACAGTCCAGGAGCCCATCGCTACATGCAAAGGCTGAAAGGGTCCAAGTGTTAACACTTGTACTCCTTCTCTATATCCATCGGTCTCGATAGATCTTAGGTATTCCTGAAAGGATTCCGACCATTCGTCAACCAAGTGATGGGGTCTTCTCTCTCTTTCTATAATTGGGCTCGCTACCCCTTATGAGCTTGAATCACGAAATTCAACTTCTCAGGGCTTCAAACTCCCATGAATCCGAGACCTTAGAGAGATACACTTCTAGCCCCAGACTTAACCATTTGTACAAAAACCAATGATGACATATAAGCATACACATGAATCCATTATTTTCCAGTTTAAAACACCAGGCAATGAGTCTACACAAAAATCATTATGGGAATATAAACACAAGCATGCATTCATGATATTTAGTTCAAAATACAAAGTATAAAACACTTATCAAATCTACCATGCATGATGGAACTGCTGAGAGGAGTGCTTGTTTCCACCCAACCATAGGCTCAAAGACTCCAAACGGATTTACCACTAGCCACCCCCGAGCTAGACCACAATGCTTTGAGGTTTAGTCTCCTACTTCCAGCTCAACAGAAATCAAGGACGAAGGTTACTCTCCTTCTCCTGATGCAGGAAAATAATCCAAGACAAAGGTTACTCTCCTTCTCTTGGTATTCATAACTCCCTGCGCTTCCAGGGTTTCTCCTGTCTCTTTCACGATCCCCTTCGCGCACACTGCTCTCTCTCTACCACACTTCCTCTCTTGCCAATTCCTGTCTTCAAGGTTGTGTGTGGCGTGAATTCCGCCATCCGTGGTCAGGTATAAGGGATGTTACAGATGGGTGGTTCACCCCCATCCCCTCATTTAACTCTTGAGAAGCCTCCCCACCTACCAATTTGACAGGAAATCCATTCCAAGATCAGAGAGTTGCTTTGGTTTGTGAGAAAGTATAAACCAATACAGTACTGGCTTGGTGGAAGTTAACACAACCATTCCAGGTCCCTTCCACCACCTCTCATTAGCCATCATGGTCTCTTTTATCACATACCCCTCCCAGAAGTCATGCAACACATATTCATAAAATAATTTACATTCATAGACCTTTTATACAA
>JASDQU010011153.1:10868-25781 GCA_032191745.1 Picea mariana | reverse complement strand
CACCTTGTTAATTTCCACCATATCTCTTACGAAATGGAATTGTACATCAATGTTCTTAGTCTTTGAATGATAAGCAAGGTTATTTTCCAGAAATATTTTTCTTTTACTATCACAACTCACCTTCATAGCTCTCTGTCGAAACGTTATTCCTGAACACAATGTTTGAAACTATATTGCTTCTTTTCTTCCATGAGTGGCTGCCATGTATTCAAATTCTATTGTCGACAAGTCTATGACCTCCTGTCTCTTACTCATCCATATTATTGCTCCACCAAACATCTTGAATACATATCCTATGGTCGACCTTCATCGATCCATATCTCTATCCCAGTCGACGTCGATAAAGACATGTACATTTAATTTACCACTTTCACCTCCAGGTATTCCTTGGTATCATATAGCATAGTCTTTTGTGACACACAAATACCCGAATACTCTCTTGACGATTTTCCAGTGCTCCTTTCCAGGTGTTAACACGTAACTTATCAACACTCCCAATGCATGGGAAATGTCTAATTGAGTGCATACCATCACATACATTAGACTACCAAAAAAACTTGCATATTGAACATGTGACATGTCCTCTATTTCTTCTTGTGTCTTTGCAAACTATTCAACAGTAAGCCTTGCTCCCACAGGAATTGGCACCTTCACCGGTTTGCAATCCTGCATGTTGAACCATTTCAGAATTGTTTCAATATACTTCGTCTAATTCAAATAGATATTTCTAGCGGATCAATCTCTCTTAATCTCCATTCCCATAATGAAATTAGTCACATTGAGATTCTTCATGTCAAACTTGGAGGATAGCTACTTATTCACCTCCTTTATTTCGTCCATGTTGTTTCCAATTAGCAACATGTCATCGACATACAAAGCTACATATATGAAATGCCCACCTTCTTCCTTGGAATATATGCAATGATCAAATTTGCTTCTCACAAATCCCATACTAAGGATGTATGTTTCGAACTTATGGTACCATATCCTTGGATATTGATTTAGACCATAAAGGGATATTTTCAGTTTGCACACCAACTCTTGCTTTCCCTTTACTACAAATCCTTCAAGTTGTCTCATGTAAATTTATTCTTCCAGGTTCTGATGTAGGAACGTTGTCTTCACATCCATCTGTTCTATTTCCATATCAAATGTTGGAGCTAGACTCTAATGGAAGTTAGTTTTGCAACATGGGAAAAAATCTCACCGAAGTCGACTCCCTCGACTTGGGAATAACCTTTTGCTACCAATCAAGCTTTGAACTTCTTGAATTATCCTATGACATTCATCTTCTTCTTGAATATCCACTTGCTATTGATGAGATTTCTTCCACTAGGTAACTTGACTAAATCCCATGTCTCATTATTGTACAAAGATTCCATCTCTTCGACGATGGAGTCCTTCTAGAGTTTACCCTCTACCAAGTCGACTTGGGATCATTGTCGATGGCAATTAGCACAAATGAGGAATAGAAGTTGGGCGGAATATACCTTTCAACTAGTTTTATTATTCTTTATGACCTCCTTACCACCGGAGTCAATTGTTCCACCTCTTCCTTAGATTCAGTTGAGTCATCTGAATCATCTTCTTTGTTCCTCAATTAGAACCACATTGTATCGGGATTATTATCATTCTGAACAAATTATTTAGGCTCGGAATTACCTCCGACTTATTTGAAGACCACATATCGACTGTACACTACTCTCATTGATGCAGGATCCTAGAGCTTATATCCTTTCATTCCTTCCTTATATCCAATGAAAATACATTTGACAACCTTCTTGTCCATCTTGCTCCTCTTTTCCTTGGGAGCATGAACAAATGCATCACAGCCAAATAATTTAAGATGTGCCACTAAATAATTCTTACCTTTCCATACCTCATGTGGAGTCATGTCAACTAGCACCGATGAAGGAGACATATTCACCAAATAATCTTTCATTGTCGATTGCATCCACCCATAATTCTTATGTGAGCCTAGGACCACTGATCATGCTCCTTGTCTTATCCACCAACATTCTATTCATTCTCTAGGAAAATCCATTTTTTTGTGGAGTATATGGTGTGGTATTTTGATGTGTTATTTTGACGTGTTATGCCACACTACTTACACAACTGATCAAATTCCTTTCCACAAAATTCACCACCATTATCAGTCCTCAACACTTTAATCCTTTTCTCTGTCTAATTTTAAATGAGATCTTTAAACTCCTTACATCTCTCAAAAAACTCTAATTTTTTTCTTAGGAAATATATCCATGTCTTCCTAAAAAAATCATCAATGAAGGAGATATAATACATGGATCCACCAAGTGAAGGCACTTTGACCGGGCCAAACACATCACTATGAACTAGTTCTAGAATCCCACTTTCCCTTGTCACTGCAGATGGGAGCCTCACCCAACTTTGTTTTCGTATGAAATGTTCACAAAATTTGACCTCTAAACCACATTCAGGAAACCCTTCAACCATACCTTTTCTTTGCATATCTCAAAGTCCTTTTTCTCCAATGTGTCCCATCCTATCGTGCCATAGCCTGCTTGGGTCGATTTTATCATGTATTGTTGAGTTGGGTTGTATCAACTTATCTCGATTCGAGTCTATTTCATTTGAAATCAATTCGATTCGAGTCGTAGTTGAGTTTATTTTAGGAGAAACGATGTTGTTTCATCCAGTCGAGTTGACATTCCCTAGCAGCTTGTATAGGGTACCAAACTGAGCTCATTTCATTAATACCATCACACCTATGATCATATTGCATGAATCCTTCTTAAATAGAGTATGCACACCTGCATCACTCATCTTGCTAACAGATATCAGGTTTCTTTCCAAACCCAGAATATGAAGCACACCTGGAAGGGTTCTTTTCCTCCCATCCTGCAGTGTCATTCGAACTCTTCCTCATCTGACAATTCTAGTTGTCAAGTCATCCCCCAATAACACATCACCCCCATCATATCATTCATATTCACAGAACCATTCTTTATGTTGTTTCATATGATAGGATGATCTTGAGTCGATCAACCAAGCATCTTGATCCGACCATGTACTAGTCAATGCTAGGTACACATCACCTCCTTTATTCGGGGTCATCTTTCTCTCAGTCGACTGCTTCTCATGGGTTCCAACACTGAATTTTATTTCCTTTGACTTACATTCCTTTTTATAATGCCCAACATTACTGCATTTCCATCATCTTCGCGTCGACTAAATTGGGGATTTATATCTACCCTTCAACTTCAACTTTCTACCAGGGAATATGTCTTTATCTTTGTCTACCATTCAACCTATCACTATTAGAGAATATTTGTTCAATCCTTCCATGTTTTTCCTTCTCATTTCTTCCGACAATAGAGAAGCAACCACATCCTCTAGTGCTAGTGTGGTTGTATTACGCCCAATAGCCATGACTATGTTATCCTAGGAGTCTATAAAATAAAATAATAGGCTAATACACTTCTCCTCACCAATGATGTTAATATCCATAGACGATAACTAGCTTAAGACAGTATTAAATGCATTTAAATTCTCAATCACCAAACTACCATCACTTATTCTTGGAAGATACAGTTTCTTTATAAGAAAAAAATTATTTACCAGAGATTTTGAATGGTATAAGATTCCCATCTTGTCCCACAATTTCTTGGCCGAGTCTTTACCTGATACATTCAGCAGCACCAAATCTGCAAGACAAATATAAATCATACTTCTTGCTCTTCTTTCAAGTTTATCCCATTCTTCTGTCAATATGCTTGTCGGTTGGGTACCTGGACAAACCATTCTCCATTGTTCTCTATCTACAAGAAGATCTTCCATTTTAAGCTTCCAAATCTCAAAAACATTGGCATTGAATTTTTCTATCTCTATTTTGGAACTGATCACCATTATTTACCATGATATTTAACACAATTTATGACTTACGACTCTTACTATACCTAGGTTTAGTTCTCAGATTCAATATTGGTAAATCAAGGTCTGATATACTCGTTGAAGCATAACACCACTTTGATAACTCAATTGTCAAGGAAGAACTAAGATTTGATACCACATGTCAGGAAATGAGAGACACTTCCACACTAAACCTAGCAGAAGCAAAGAAGAATTTAATCAAGAATGAAAATGACGCAGCAATCACATAGTACACCGAGATTTTACCATGGAAACTCTTAACTGGGAAAACCAACATTTCTTGAGCGTTATGCTCTCTTGTTTTCTTATTCAATCTGAATAAAAGGTTACATGTCTAACCTTGGTCCACACCTAAGACACAATCAACATCATACCATTTTTCCCGCGCAAGAATAACCCTGTAGCCAATCCAGCTTACATCTGCATGACCAAAAACCTACATATAAAGATTTATCTAAAGACTAGTTATTTTACATTAACTTGCATTAAATTTTATGACCTTACAATATGCCTCTTTATAGGATTTACAACATGAAAAACATAAATATTGGCACCCAAAATAGTTACATATCCATGCAGATCATTGGGTACAAATCTCGCATATCATAGGATTTTGTTACAGTCGAATCCAAGTCAGATTACCAGTCAAACTTCATTCTGTCTCTATTCGATCGTCTCATGCCTACACTTAGACCTCTTGTTGGTTGATTTTTTGTTTATATCTTCAAATTTGACTTTACCTGGTCGACTACCTTGACCTTCGACTTGTTGGTGATCCACCTCGACCTTGAATGTTGTCTATCCACCTCGACCTTCGACCGTCAGTTGATTCACCTCGACTAGACTTTTACTGCAAAGAATATAGCAAACCAATATCAATGTTACTTTGGTTCATTTAAGAATCAAGCAATGAATGATTCCATCCATATTTCATTCATGAATGTAGATGACCATAAAATTATCTTTTTTTTTTAAACATGAAAGTGGAGGTGTATGTAAGATGTGAAACTACTGCTAATATGGAAATTTTAAAACCCATTTTCCATCCTCCTCATCATTCAAATTTTCTTCGCAAAAAAAAATTATTTTATATGCCATGGTGTTATTTGGATTTGTTTGGTCTTGTGATTTGAGGGAGAAATTAGTTTAAGTGATTTTCAAAATAAGGTTTTCTTTCCTCATACAAGATCCACTTACCCCTACTATATTTAATCTTAGAAAGCAACTCCTTGGAACTTACTACCTCTATTTTCAAGTACAAAAAATGTATATTGAATTCACCCTCGAAACCAAAATATAAGGAAGCAAATTACCATGCCCAAAAGAAAAATTTGAAAACTAAAAAGAGTTAGAAATGCAAATGAAAAAAACAAAAAAAGGATCTAGAAATTACAATAAATTAAAGAGCAACCTTAAAACTAAAAAATAGTGCTGCAAATGAAAATTCAATATTAAAAAAGAGGGATGAGATTTGGTATTTTATGCAAATATATGAGGGTTGAAAATGTTATTTTTTAAAGCTTGAAATGAGAGGGAAATATTGGATTTTGTCATGAGGGATGAAAATACAAGTTTTTAATCTTGAGTATGAGCTATAAATGCCTGTCAAGCAATCCTAAAAGAGGGTTAAAAATTTGACTTTCAAGAAAGATCGTTCTCTTTAAGGATTTATCCCACAAGGAAGCCAAGCAACAAATATTGAAGAGTTTTCTTCTTGACTCCCAAAGGAAGGAAAAAACCAGCAATGTGAAAAATTGAAAGAGCATAAAAAACTAGTGATGTGAAAGACCACAAAAATTATGCTCAAGATATCCATTAAACTATGCTCAATTAATCCATCAAGTAGACAATGGAATTCTTATCCAAAAATGAGGTTGTAAAGGAGATTTTTAGGTTTTGATACATTTCTTTGAATAAAGTGAAAGACCCATCACAAAATTCCAAGGCTTTATTCTAAGGTTGTCCATGATTTTGGGGGATATATGCAATCCTCCATTGGAAAAAAAATATTTCTTACAAATACAGAAACCATCTTCAATATTGGTACATAAGGTCCCTGGCCTCTCAAGAATACCAAAGTGATTGATATTCAAAGCCTACATAGCTTATAAATTAATAAATCACTAAGTTCAAGCATTATTGAGGGAGATAATGGGCTTCAAAGGTCAAGGACAACCTGAGGTGAGTTATTGCCTAATTCTTCTTTCCCATTGTTGATTTCTATGGGAGAAGGTAGTTCCCAAGTGAGCAATATGAATTATCATACCTTTTATTTTTGAGTTTGGTGAGCTAATTGACAATCTATGGAAACAATCTTATTGATCCTTCATTCTCAATATTGTTATGTTTTTTTCCCCTAATATATTCATTTGATATGAATTTCATTATTTATCTTCGATAAGCTTCTAATCTCAAAAACTCACACCCCAATATTGTGCCAAAATTATAGAAGTCCTCAAAGATAATGCATTTTTAAAATAAGGAGTCAGAGACATGTCTTCAAGTATCAACTTATACAGCATGATCCATAGGCCTATGCTTCAAGAAGAGCTCATTGATACAATGGCCTCTTTTTTAAGAAATGATCAATGATGCATTGACCTCTTCTTAAAGAAAGCCTGATTATACATGACATATTATTTAAGAAGATCCCAATGAGGCATCAACATCTTCGTAAAGAAAGTCCCAATGATACATTAACCTATTCTTCCTTTTGAAATATTTGAAAGCACAAGTAAAAAAATGGTTTTATGAAGCATGTTGGTCCCTTTCTGAACTTTGACACAACAAGGTTCAAAAAGGATAGATGAGCCAGACAAGGAATTTCGAATCCATAAAATATGCAAGTTAACAAAAAACGTCTTTAGAGGAAATGAGGCTATATTTTCCACATCCAAAGGAGACAATATAAAAAATGGAGAACTATGCTTTGAATGATAAAATAAATTTAAAAAGCATCAACGAGACCCCCTTGGTTACTTGGATTCAAAAACCTATATATTTCTTGTATAACCTAGGATTTTTGAGCCATTTTTTGTAGTGTGTAGAGGATAGACAATTCTTTCAAGTGAGTAGTCACACGCCCAAATCCGTCATCATCTTAATAGGTTTCATAACCCATGAACTTCAAACTTCCTTATCAATGATTAATTTTAAATATATGTTTTATTAATTGTGAACCTTAGAATATAAAACCATCCATTGTATTGAGTTTTTAGGCTCTAAAAACCTATAGTCATCCCCTTATAAAGATAAAAACATCATTTTAGTTAGACATCGAGTTTATGCAAAAACACCGCACAAAATGTGTTTTTAATCAAATTTTAGGTCTCGTTTTGGATGATGATCTTTTGAAATTGAGTTCTAACTACTTGTTTGTATCCTTGCTATACAAGATTTTAATACTTTCATTTGCATTGGCAGGGTTCACAAGAATCTAATTGATTTTAATTTGTGAAAATGTTGTTGGAATACTGAGAGGGGTGAGGGGTGAATTAGTATGAGCACTTTATACCACTTTTAACCACAATATATAATATTTAACTTTATTAGCAGTGTTCAACAATTTATATAATAAGAATATAATCATGAGAAACATCACATCAACAACATCACATCAAGAACTTAATACACGAATATTTACATGGAAACCCAAATGGGAGAAAACCACAGAATGATTTCTTATATATATTGAGAATTCATTCATAGGAAGCACCAACTTCAAAATTCTCCAACTGCAACTGGAAGGAGGCTACAACCCCCTATTCTCAGGCTCCAACCTAAAGGAAGCTATAATTCTTTGGCTCCAACCAGAAGGAGGCTACAACCCCTTGGTTTCTCCAACTCCAACCGGAAGGTGGCTACAACCACCTAGTTCTCAGGGTCCAACCTGAAGGAAGCTCCAACTCCCTGATTCTACTCATCCAATTAGAAGGAGGATACAAACCCCTTTCCTTTCCCCACTTAACCACCTTGAGTTATAAGTGTAGACCAAACTATCACTACCGCAATCAATGCCACTGTCACTCTCACTATCATTGTCACTATCACTATCACTGCCTCTGTCACATCAACTTGTAACCTATCCCTATATCCAACCTGTCACATCAACCTTTCACTAATCAACATGTCCAACTTGGCACTGTCACCGATACTCAACCATATCCTCTCACATGGATCATATACCAAGGACACCTCTCAACTAGATGTCCAACATCATCAACAAAAGACTCTACCAAGCATGTTCCAAGATCACCAACATACCAACATAGGGTATGTGTCTCAACCATGTACCAAAGAATGTACTAAACCATAAATTGTGTACCACAACCCGTACCACAACAACTGCATCAACCATGCACCAACACTTTGCTGTAGCAGACAACAATCTCCCAAATTTTGCATGTGATATAAATAAATTTGGGACCCTTCATTTTTTTTCATTTTGAAAAGAAAAAGATTTTAATTTTTTTTTGAAAAATCATCATGTTTTCACTTGATTTTTATTTTTAGTTATTTATTTATTTATTTTGCTGATCATGCTCCCAAGTCCTCTGAAACTTCATCTAGATTTTAATGATATTTTCTTTCTGGGTTGTTTTCATTTTATTAAAGTTATTGATCAATAGTTCCTTGATTATTTTTCTCATCTACATTATTTTTGACAATTTATACCCGAGCTACAATATTTGAAAAAATTCCCAAATTCATTATTATATTGCTTCTCTAAGACTTTTGTTTTGAAAATATTTAACAGTTTGAAAATTTCAAAATTCTATTAACCTTTAACGTTATCCATGAAAACTTAGGTTATATTTTCAAAAATTTAATCAAGGTTGTCATTACCATAAATAGGGTTAATATGTTAATCCAGAACTCAAAACAAAAGTTTATTAATCGAGTTTGTACCTTGTCATCACGAATTTTAATGAATTTAATTTATTGCTACAGTCTTATGATTTTTCATGCCTCATGTGAATAAGAGATATTTTCAAAGATATGTTAATATTCCTACACGTTTTGTACTTGTCTACCTCGCCATTACTACTAATTGATTACACATCCCAAGTCATGATAGGATTACTCTGTCGAAGGGTTTGAGATATTTTCAATTTTGTTTTACCCTGAGAGTTGAAGGTTTTTACCTGTGGTTGAGGGTTTGTTACCTTTCCACTTAAAAGCCTATGTACTTTCACTTTGCCATATTTTATAAACCCCACATAATTTAACAACCCCAAGAACTTCCTTTCATACTTCATCGTGCTCATGCTTCCCAACCTAAGCTCAAATAACACCCGCATTTTCTTGTCATAGAAGTTCTCTGAAATGTAATCCTTCTGAAAATATTTCTGGAACTGTTTCCAAGTGAGCCTACTCTCATCAACACGCTCAACTTGCTTTAGTTGATCCCACCATATAGAATATTTCCCATGTAAATGGTAGGTGGAAATCCTAGATTCTAGGTTTGATGAATAGTTATGCAATTGAAAATATCTATTGAGTCAGGGCAACCATGCCTCAACATCATCTTCCCTTTCTCTTTCACCATCAATGGATGGTGGCTTAAGCTTCCACAACTCTCCTTGCAAACTTTCCAATTCATGTATTCTTCTTTGGTTCCTAACAGGAGACACCTATGGAATACTCATGGAGTATTTATATGCATAAGACCTTCTTGCTAAGTAAGAAGGTGAGTGGTTTCTATGAGTTCTTCTATCACTTATTGAATAACCAAATCTCTTGTGGTTATCTCTTCTTTCATGATACCTGCCTCCTTCCTCTTGTTTTGAGCCATTTTTTTTTCCTTTGCAACTGATTTAAGCTCTTCATCACTCGAGCATTTATTTGAGTTTGTTCTCTCATCATCCTCTCATTGTATTCTTTGTAACTCTTCATTTTTATTTTCAGGCTTCTTACAGTTCCTATCAATGTTTCTTGCTCCCTTCTGCCCTTGTTTCCATTGGATTCTGTCTTTGCATTACCAACTCTAGTATTCTGACCTTTGGCCTCCTTATCATGGCTGGAAACTCCCTCGCCTTCTTCCATTTATTGAATACACATTCTGAACTGATATGTTTAAACCCCTTAATTCTACAAAATGTGCAAGTGACCATTTTGTTGGAATTAAGCATATGATAAACAACATTTCCAAACATTGCTACATGTCCTTTTTCTTCTCAATTCATGAAGAATATATATATCATTATGCATCATATAACACTTCCATGTTATCCCTTATCCGATACTGAATTAAATTCTGCATAGGCGCTTCCTTCAAACCACTTCCCGAGGTGACCATAGCTCGAAACCGTAGGCTTAATCCTTCCTTAGCGCTTCGCTCCATGTTCTTCCACATGGGAGATTTCACGAACAACATAATTGAGGGATTGATTATTTCCTAGGCCCTTTTTACCTTATCACAAGAAAAAGTCCTCCGAACTTCCACATTTGGCTGTTCTCTATTGTCAACTTCCAATTTCCCCTAGAGTTGCACTTCACCGAAGTCTTCACTAACTCCACCAACAAAAATCGGACGGTCGAGACTTGATCTCTTGTTGAATGGATGACCCTACCCCTAGCTAGAGGCTTCAATGGAAATTGATATTTTTGAGTTAATCAAATGTTGAGATGGATGTCTCTCTGCCAATTCGAAGATTTAGCGCTCTGGGGCTCCGAGACATTCAGTTTATGTGTCTCTCAATTCCCCCGGAGTGAAAATCCTCTTAAGTACTTAACCTGCTCCTCCTTCTTGATCCAATAGTCAAGAGAGGTCTTGAAGGGACCCTATATTGACGGGCTGCATGCCTTTGCAACTTCAGGCTTTGACACTTTTCACTAACAGAAAATTGGAAACCCCCGAAGTCACATACTCCCGGAGCTAACACGACATGCTGGTGTCACCTAGGGTGATGTGGACCCATGGCATGTGTTCCATGTGTTACTCAAAAATAGATAGACCCGGGTCTAAAAGGTGTTAAATCCAGGGGACACATGTCCCCACATGGCCCCTTTCCACGTGGCACATTCCACATCATCAATCAAATGCGGGACTCTAGAGCTTCGGGCTTAAGAATTTTCCCGAATCCAATACATGCTACCTCTTGAATAGCCGAATGCTAAGCTGAAATCGATGGCTCACACTTCTCCCATGGCCAACAACTGTGATTAACTCTAGGCTTCGGGCTTCACGGCTTCTCGCTCCATACGACCCCCACACTCCCGAACTACCGAACACCGAAGCGGTGAGGTTTTGAAGCTCTGAAACCTCACTATACTTATACCCTTGCTAGATATGATAGCTTGAAACACTCCCAAAGTCCTCCATTCCATCTAATGTCGAAGGGACTTCAGGACTCCATTGCTTCAAGACTCCTGGTTATATCATTTCATAAAAGTTTAAAAATTTCGAAGTGAAAACTCCCAAAGCAGTCAATGTCGGTTGAACATGATCAACGGTGGAGATGCCTCCATGCCTCCCATCATATCGGATGAATGACGGGGCTTCGCGACTTTGGCCTTCGGCAGTTCAGGCCTTGCCTACCTACCAATATCATCGAAGCTGTGAAGTTATGAAGTCCTTCCTTCCCTCTTGGCTTCGATCGATGGTTGACGATCGATCAACTAGATTCAATGGNCCTCTGATCCAATGGTCCATATCTCTCTTTAACCCACGGTGGTGATCATTCCTGAATTCAAAAGGGATAGTCATGATGATTCAATCCCTTACTAAGGATCTCAGACACTCTATCCTCTGCGCAGACTCTGCAACACCATTCCTCCTGAGCTTCACGACTTCAAGGTTATAACTCGATCTCAACCACAATATCTTTTCTAATAGTTACGGCCCATTCTAACTCGACGCTTCAACCAAAATCTTTGATACCAATCTCTAACGTACCCAACCACCCACAGGTTAGGCTACGCTAACTTTTAGTCCCCTTTTGGAACTAATTCGACTTCTGATACATTCTTGATTAATAAATATGCATGAAATGTTCACATGCATAAATCAATATTCTGTTATAAAATAAAATAAATGAACTGTATGTCATGCACAACAATAACCAACAAGCATACATATTCTAAATATTGAATTCAACGATAAGTAAATACACAACAGAATAAATCATACATAGTTAAATAACCATAACAGAGAGCACTTTTATTTTCTAAAAACAAGACACCAATTAGCTGTAGAACAAGTAAGTTCCACCCAACCGTAGACACCATTTTTCCAATTCTCAAGAATAGTTTCACCCCCGAGCTAGGGCTATGAATTCACAAGGATGGTTCCAAAGTTTCACTCGGCTTCCCAAACCATTCATCACTCAAGCTATCACAAGCTTCCCAACACCCACAACAATCCAAGTACCCAGTTCTCTTCTACCCAACCTGCACACCAAGAGAATGGACCCCCCTTTGTCTGCCATGTAGTCCCTCAGGATGTCCATCTCCTTCTAGGGCTCCAGTGCAATTGGTCCAGAATATCCATGTTGGGAATCTCAAGACTCGTAGCTGTGAGAAAAAATGGGCACATACCAAAGAATCTACAACATGCAGGTATTGATTCATGGCTGGATTACACCAGTAGTCTCTACAACCAACAATACCATGGATTCTCTCAACAATTCATTTTTCTTTCCCAATCCAAGACATGAATGAGGAAAGATGAGTGGGTGGAAGAATGAATGGAGTGAAATCCTAATGAAAGGTGTGAACAATGAGGAATTGAGTGAATGAGTGCATGAGTGAAAAATGAGTGAATGAGTGAAGCAACTAGAAGAAGAACAAGAATGATAACAGGAGTGAGAACCCCCAAATAGATCAAGGATGGGTTTATGTAATTCTTGTAATTAAGGAACCACTTGGCCTTTCCCCCCAATAATCTCATGCAACTGTTATTCTCCATTAAGACAATAATGGGTAAAGAAAAACAATATGAAATAAACACTTAGCCCCTCAAGCCCCCTATCTTGTGGAATAATAGCCTCCTATAACTCTTTTCCTTGTCCGTCTACTAGCCAATGATGTATTTGTTATTATTAATGATCAAAACATTAGATTTCCTAGGCACACTAGCCTCTTAATAATTGTTTAGGCACTCTGGCCTTTCATAACTTAACAAAATACAATATTTAATACAGGGTTCAAAAACTGGGGTGTTACAACTAGCCCTATCCAATAAATGGTTGAGATCTGTCAAACGATAGATTTGAGGATGTACACACATGTTTACATAATATTGTTTTGAATTACATCACAGGCACATTTCCTTCTCCGCTTGTACGGTTATAACCAAAATCAACAGTTAGTATTTGATCTCTTCTTCTCGTTGATCGATGGTCTATATATCCTCTTATATTTCTTCTCGTTGAAGTCCTTTAGCTTTCCACGCACACAAACATTTATACAACAACACCCTCCGATCAACGGTGGATATGTGTCCACCTTCAGATCTAGCGGTTGATGATTTGGGGCGACCATCCAAAGGCCTGCACCAGATGGGGGCCGATTCTCGTCTTCTTGACCAGAAAAGTACCAAAAACCATCATCCTCCAGGACATATTGGCTTCCACGTTGGTAGGACACATCACACTGACATCCTATCCCTCCACTCCTTTTGTTCAAGATGGATCTTCCTTAATCCAATGCTTGAGGTAGAACCTCCAATGGATCCAACAATCCTTATTAAATCAGAGGCTTTTCCATCAGAGTCCTTCGCAACCCTGCTCCCAGGCACTCCAATGACCACACATTTCGATGAAGGGATAGGATTTAATCGTTGCATCAATCCAATGGTTGAAATTTCTCTGTGTCTTTTATGTCATCGGACTCTGATGTCAACCACAAAAATGAATCTAACAGTTTAGATATGATCACTACGCTGAATCAATGACTACGATTCCTTCAGTATTAAAACAAGGGTTCATCTCTAAGTAACCATCCAATTAAGAACTTGGTAGTTCATGGATTTCTTCCAATTCCTATCTAAGGCTTACCAAGCCTTCAGGAACTCAACAATAATTTTCAAGACAAATAATGCATTCACTCCTTACCATTCGGGTGATAGTTTGCATCTTGCAAAATTTCCATTTCATTGGTAGAAGGTTTCATATGGATCAAATCCTTTTGACTGTAGAGAGACTTCCATCAGGCACTTAGGCATTTTCATACCCATCTCGAGGTACCTTCATCTATCCTCCCAATGGGATTTTCATGACTTGCAAGCTTCCCAATTCAAGGAATTACAAGTTTAAGGGATATACCCATAATTAGTCTTTCTCACACATCCCAGAGGGATCAATCATTTAATCACCTGAATTATTGGTCCCTACTCAAAACCATATAAGGTTAATGAGTACTCTGGTATGCCTAACTTACACATTTTATAACATGATAATTGGCACACAATACATGAATTCCTTTCATATTGTACATGCATATCTACCCATTCAAGAAAAAAATCATAGAAAATAATCCTTCATGTTGTTCTATAATTACTCAAGTACTCAAACTTACAGTGAAATAGATAATGTATTCATTAAACAAGCTTACACTTCTCAGAGTGAAAATAAAGGCATTCATCCATAACTTATAGTTCAATTAATGGTATATAAACACTTATCTATTATAATTGGTGACCATCCAACTGACTGTGGGTGTTCTCCTTTCCACCCAACCATAGGCTCAGAAGAAAATATTATCTGCAGTATGGGCACCCTCATGCCATGATACCACCAGGGAATTATTCCTCAGGTTCTCAGGGAAATACGGTAAGGATTTCCACACACCCACCTAGCCTAGGCCTCATCAAGGTTTATCAAACACCCTCCCAGTGTCAGACTCTCATCCTCTCAACTCTGATTGGGGACCTCAACTCTTAGACTAGTCCTTCTACCCAAAATCTCACTCACTGACTTCCATCCCCCTACCCCCTTGGAATCTCCTTTTCTCTGCTCACATTCCCAACACAAGAAGGTTATAGATTTTTCCTATTCCTTTTGG
>JASDQU010011152.1:166200-179510 GCA_032191745.1 Picea mariana | reverse complement strand
GGTTTAATTCTTCGTGAGGAGACATGCCTTTACAGCTGTAATATCCTCTGTAACACAGCTCAACAATCACATTAATTGGTTTGACCAATGAAAAATGGTAAAAGCATGCGTAATGAATGATATATCAAAGCTTTTAATCCACCACCATATCCATTGTGTCAATCAGTCATTTTACACCAAGGTTAAGTTTAATCAATGCCAAAACATGGTTTAAAACTATTGCTTGCTTCATGAAATATCAACTCATAAAACAATATGTGCAAGCATCGTTTCAAAAGATTTAATCAACGCGCCCTCAACCATTATTAATCTTCAAACTATCCTTATAATCTCACCAATGCATTCATTTGCGCAATGAAATGTTTGCATTCCAAAGTTCCTAAAACATTGCAATCTAGAATCTCTCATGATATCAATGAGCCAAGAAACTACATCAATAAGAATAAAAGCATATGAGGTCAAAGCTTTGATAAGATCAAAAATAAAACCAATAAATCTTGATGCTCTCAAGCTTAGTAATCAAAAGATTCAATATGCGCAATGAAGGTAAGAATGGGCTTAGAAGACATAAGTTTGAAAACCCTTTGAAATCATGTGATAAACCAATGGTCGAATGTTTTCAACAAAACCGAGTTATATAATCCATTGAAGTATGAAAAACGATCAAAGGACATTGCCGATCACAACAAAAAGATAAGCGCAATATGCATAATGACACAAAAGGTATTGGCAGTCGAGAAAATGATCAAAATGTGACCTTGAAAGGAGAAATCTTCATGCTTAAAATCATGAAGACTCAGCGAACGTAGGCATGTGGAAAGGCGCAAAGAATAAAAGCATCGTTCATTCAAAATTTGCGATGAAAAATCAATGTTGATGAAACATTGGTGTGGGCAGCTTATGAGACAATGAAAAATGTGAATTGGCTGCCAACACAACCCTGTTGGGCGCCTATGCACAACCTTCAATCTCTGACATTCCATACATCTGGCAATGTAATCAACAACATATTTCTTCATTCATGGCCAAAAGAATCGGCTTCTTACTGCTGCAATTGTTTTCTGGTAATCGAGATGTCTGACATACAAAACATTATGCATTTATTTTAATACCAAATTCCTAACTTCTTTGGAACTAGGAACATAAATTCTATTTTTATGCATAAGTAATCCATCTTTCTTCATCTCATATTCTTTAATTTTCTATTGTACATCTTCTTTCTTTAAGATTTTGTTTACTTGTAGGTAATGGTGATTTGTAACAACAACATCTAAAATTCTTCTCTTTAAATTTGATTGATGCATACTAATGGTTGTAGCATGGATGAGATGTACTCTTATACTAAGTGCATCAACAACTTTATTTTATTTTCCTTTAATATGCTTGATGTCAAAATCGTATTCACTTAAAAATTCCATCCATCTCATTTGCCTGGCATTCAAATTTGGTTGTTCAAAAAGATATTTATTAGACCACTATGGTCTGCTCTTAATTCAAATATCTTCCCCATGAGGTAATGTCTTCGCATATTCAATGCGTGAACAATGGCAACAAGTTCCAAGTGATGTGTGGCATAGTTCCTCTCATGTTCTTTAAGCTTTCTGGACTTATAACTAATGGCATGTCCATTTTGAGTAAGGATTCCACCAAGTCCTCCATTGCATGCATATGTACATACCACAAAACTTTCATTTGGGTCAACGATGTTTAAAATAGGAGAAATAGTAAGTAATTCTTTCAACAAAATAAAGTTCTCTTCACACTTAGTTGTCCATTCAAATTTAATTCTTTTCTTTTGCAAAAAAGTGATGGGATGAGAAATCTTAGAGAACCTTTCTATAAATATTCTGTAATAACCAGATAATCCCATAAAAGATCTGACTTCTGAAACATTCTTGGGTGTTGGCCATCCTCTAATGACTTCAATCTTCTTTGGATCTATGGATATACCTTGATCTGAAATACTGTGCCCAAAGTAATGGATATGTTATTGGTAAAAAGAACACTTACTAAGCTTGTCATACAACGGATGTTCCCTTAGCACTTGCAATACCAATTTTAGGTGATTCTCATGTTCCTCCTCTGACTTAGAATAGATAAGTATGTCATCCAGAAATACTATGACAAACTTATCCAAATAATTTATGAATATGCCATTCATTAAGCACATAAAGACAATTGGTGCATTGGATAGTCCAGATGGAACCACTACAAATTCATAATTCCCATACCTGGTTCTAAAGGATATCTTATGGATGTCTTCTTCATTGATTCTTACATGATGGTATCCTAATCTCAAGTCTATTTTTGAAAATATATTTTCCCCTCTTAGATGATCAAAGAGTTCATCAATTATGGGTAGAGGATATTTGTTCTTCATAGTGAATTTATTCAGTTGTCAAAAGTCAATACACAACCTCAATGTTCCATCCTTATTTTTGACAAAGAGTACTAGTGCTCCCCAAGGTGAAACACTTGGACATATTTACCCTTTCTTCAACAATTCTTCCAAATACATTTGTAATTCTTTTAATTCGGGTGTACTCATTTTGTAAGGTGTTTTTTATACCGAGGCATCTCCTGGCACTAAATCAATAGAGAAATCTATCTCCCTCTTTGGTGGAAACTCTGGTATTCCTTGGAATACATCTTCAAATTCTTGTAGTACCGAAAACTCTTCGAGGCTTGGCCCTTTTGTCTTTTCTATCTCCTCCACATGGGTTTCATACAATTGACATCCTTTTCTGAAACATCTCTTCAGCTATAAGGATGGAATCTCCCTTATAGATATGGGTCTTGGAAGTCCTTTCACAATGCTATGTTTTCCTTCTTCATCGAGACATGTAAATGTCTTGTTATGACAATCTAGGACAACATGATGCTTGTCCAAGCAATCCATTCCAATTAGAATATCATAAGACCCCAATGGTATAATATTTATATCAACATTAGTATTCACTCCATTAAGACTTATGGAACAACCTCTGACTATATCATGGATTCTCCTTTTGGTTCGAGTGGCTAGCTAAACCAAACTCAATTTTTCAAGCTTACTTTTCTCCAAATGTAATCTATCCACTATTTTTGGATCAATGTAACAATGACTTGCTCTTGAATCAATTAAAATAGCAACATGTTGATTAATGGTCTTACCTTCCACCTCAATCATATTGGATTGGTAGTCTGCTTGTCGATCATCTAAGGTTGCATACATTCTTCATGTGTCTTCTACTTGTGTATCCTCTTGGATGTTTTGCATGTTATTCACTTTGAATTTTATGTGAGGGAATCCTCATACAAGTGATGTTCTTTACATCCCCAACATTGGATTGGTGGTCTTCCCCTTTTTCCCAAGGAGTCTTCTCTCTTGGATTCATCCTTAGAATACTGGACTGGATGATTTTTATTTGGGCTATTTATGTTGAAAGGAGGTTTGAATCCTTTCTTTCTCTGATCAAACTTCTCTTTCTTCTTATCCTTACAAGTTTTCTATAAATACTCTCTCCTCTTTCCTTTCTCATATAGGTACTTAGCCTTCATAATGGTCTCATTCAAAGTCCAGGGCTCATCATATTAAATATTTTCTTTATAAAATGAAGGAAATCCACTTAAAAACCTCTGTATTTTCACCTTCTCATCTTTTATAAACCCCACATAATTTAGCAGCCCCAAGAAATTATTTTCATACTTTGTCATGGTCATGCTTCCCAACTTGAGTTTAAATAAATCTTTCATTTTCTTGTCATATAAGTTTTCTGAAAGGTACTCCTTCTGAAAATATTTTTTGAATTTCTTCCCAGTGATCCTACTCTCATTAATGTGCTCAACTTGCTTGAGTTGATCCCACCAGATAGCATCTTTTCCATGTAGATGGTAAGTGGAAATTATGGCTTCTAGGTTTGATGAGTAGTTATGCAATTGAAAATACCTCATGAGTCCAAGAAACCATGCTTTGACATCATCTTCCCTTTCTCTTTCTCCATCAAAGGATGGTGGATTAAGCTTCCTTAACTCTCCTTGCAAACTATCCAATTCATGTATTCTTCTTTGGTACCTAACAGGAGACACCTATGGACTACTTATGGAATCTTCAAATGCATAAAATTTCTTTGTTGAGTAAGTAGGTGAGTGATTTCTATGATTTCTACTAGAACCTCTTGAATAACCAACTCTTATGTAGTTATCTCTTCTTTCATGATATCTTCCCTCTTCCTCCTTTTTTGAGTTCGATCTATTATTTTTTTTCCTCTACAACTGACTTAATATTTGCATCACTTGAGCATTTATCTGATTGTGTTCTCTCATCAACCTCTCATTGTTTTCTTTGTACTTCTGCACTTCTATTTTCAGGCTTCTCACAGTTTCTAATAAGGTTTCTTGCTCCCCTCTACCCTTGTGTCCATTTGATTATGTCTCTGCATTACCAACACTAATATTTTGACCTTTGGCCTCTTTATCATGGTTGTAAGCTCCCTCTCCTTCTTCCATTTCTTGAACATGCACTCTTATACTGAACTGATATGTTTATACCCTTTAATTCTGCAAAATGTGCAAGCAACCATTTTATTAGAATTATGCATATTAAAATAAAAAATCCAAGCAATGCTACAGGTCCTTTTTCTGCTCAATTCATGAAGAAATATATTATCATTCTCCAAATTATAACAATCCAATGTTATTCTCCTCTAAATCATATTTCTAATGACCATACTCTTTCCCCAATCTGATATATGAGCTGAAAATTATGGATTGAAAAAGTCACTTTCACCTCCCTTTTTTTTTTGTTTTGCAACAGGATCTTGTCAAATTATTCCACAGCCCCTTTAAATTGGTACATAATTCAAATTATACACAGGTGCTTCCTTCAATCCACTTTCCTTGTGACCATGTCTCTAAACCATGGGATTATCCACTCTAGTGATGTTCATTCAACAATTTTCCCTTATTCTTCTACATGGGAGCTTTCTCGCAAATGTTTGAGGGATTGGTTACTTCTATGCCCTTCATGCCTCAACCCCTTTACCTTATCATGAGACTGATGTTGGAACCAAGTCATATGGACTTCGGCCTTCGACTATTCTCCCATTTCAATATTCCAACTCTCATGGAGTAAACTTCGTCAAACACTTATATTAAATCCATTGGTAGATCAGACGGTTAATATTTAATCTCTCATCGATTGGATGATCCTGGATCATCTGGAGGCTTCATCGATATCAACGGTCACAACTTAATATGAAATTAATATGGACAACCTTAATCAATTCAAGACTTCAGTGCTTCAAGAATCTAGAAAATTACAACTCCCAAGTCGCTCAACTCCCCCGAAATGATATCCACCAAAGATCTTACCCTATCCTTCCATTGTTAAATCAGATGGTCATGAGAACCCGATGATGGTCTTAGATCAACGAACCACATGAATTCATGACTTCGACCTTTGACACTTTCATTAGTAGAGATGTTGGACATTCTCGAAGGCCATAATCCCAGAGATGACATGGCATGTTGATGTCACCTATGGTGACGTGGACCCATGATATGTGTGCCACATGCCACTCAAAAAAGAATAGGTTAGGGTCCAAAAGGTACTGAATCTAGGTGACATGTGTCCCCACATGACACCCCTTCCACGTGGCATGAGACACTTCATCAGCCAAGTGGATGGTCCACATTTCTCTACCCCAGATCTGAATACCTGCATTACTCCCGAATTCTTCCCTCGATCTAACAATTGACGGGATTTCGAGACTTCGGGCCTTCGGGACTCCGGTTTAAAACTCTCAATTTGTTCAACTTTCCCTAGAGCTACACCTGCCGAAGCAGTCATAAAGTGGAAATGACCACTTACCATCGATTCCCACCTCCGCTTACTCTATCCTTCTACCATTGCTAGATCTAACAGTCAGCATTACTCCAGAAGTCCTTCCCTCGATATAACGGTCAACAAGAATTCAGGACTTTAACGCTTCGAGACTCTAGGTTATGACAGTTCTAAAATGGTTGATTGTCCCAGAGTTAAACTTTCTGAAGTGGTCAACGCCAAATGACCCTAACCAATGACTGAGATTTCACCTGAGCCTCTTATCATATCAGATAGTCAGCGGGACTTCATGACTTTGGCCTTTTTTATGCTTCTTCCTTGTCTCCCACAATCATAGAAGTGGAGAAGTTCTGGAGTCTCCATATCCTTCTTGGATTTGATCAATGTCTGATGATCGACCAACTTGATCTAACGGTTGGGACTTAATCTCACTCAACCCCTGGTTTCACCTCTATATGATGGTCCTTGTTTACCTAGCTCCCGATCTAACGATACAGATCTCCCTGATTCAACGATTGTGATCGGTCCCAAATTCAAAAGGGAATGATCACAATTATACAATTCTTTACAAAGGATCTTTGTTGACAAGATGTTATGGATTCTGCATGGTCTCTGCAACACTATCTCTTCTGAGATTTAATATCTCAATGACACATTCATTCTTAAGGACAATACCAAAATACCATGTCCAATAGTTTCAGCCCATACTGTTATAGAAATATTCCCCTGTGAACAAGTGAACTTTCCCTTGGATTATTGACCCCTATACCAAGACAAAAACAATCATTTGGACACTACCATTCCTATAAACTCATTTTGCATATCGAAAAAGAGAGGAGAAGGTAAAGTAGGATGTACTATGTTTATGATGTTTGTCCTAGCTACTCTTATATGCAAGCTTGATCCAATTCCTGGCGCAAATCAACACCTGCAATGAACAACAAGAAACAAGCGACTTCCTTCTACTCTAATGGATTAGACAAAGCAAAATCATCTATGCAAATTAAATTAAACATGGAAAAGCACATGAAACCACATACTTGAAGGAAATAGGCCAATTATATTAAATGAGAACTTCAAGAAGAAACTTACAATCTTAAGATAATGTTGCAACAACCTCTCCAAGTCCTCCTCATCCAACACTTTCTTGAAAGATCCAAAATCAAATTAACAATGATTTGCTGATTTTTTCCTCCTTGTTTACCATGGGAATGCCTCCATTTATAAGCTTTGAGAGGCTCAACTACCTTGGGTATATTTGGAATTATTTGGGTATATGGCTCCAATAGTTGTGATATCTCCCTTAGATGCAGCCTTGGAGTTAGATTCGAGCCTTGGAGTTAGAAGGGGTACATATTCCCAAGTGTTTCATCTTGGGATGCCCCAATTATTTTTGTGAATAAAAAGGATGGAAATTTGAGGTTGTGTATTAAATTCAGACAATTGAATAAGGTTATTGTAAATAACAAGTATCATTTTCCAAGGATCGATGATATTTTTTATTAGCTTCAAGGAGCATGGATATTTTCCAAGATTAACCCGAGGTCAGGTTACCATCAGGTGAGATTCAAAGAAGAATGTACTAGTAAGAAAACCTTTCAGATGAAGTATGATCATTATGAGTTTGTAGTGGTGCCATTTGGGTTGATGAACGCCAACTAATTTTATGTGTATGATGAATGGAGTGTTCAAAGATTACATGGAATTTTTTAATATTGTTTTCTTGGATGATATTATTATCTACTCCAAGAAAGAGGAGGAACATGAGAATCATTTAAGAATGGTTCTACTGGTGTTGAGAGCACACCAACTGTATGCCAATTTGAGCAAGCAAACTTTCTATCATAGGCAAATCCACTATTTAGTCAACATTGCCTCAGAAAATGATAAAAAGTCCACTTCGAGGGGCAAACCTCCTATTACAATATATCCAATTCAGAATAAAATAAGATATGTGATAAGATGATCCTAAGACCAAGTCTCCTTGTTGTATATATAAGGGACAAAAGGTAAAATTATAATGAAAGGGTGCAATGAAGGGTTCTAACCGACATACAAATATAACACTAGAAATGTAATAATTCAATATTTATGGCTTAATAAGGGGCTTTATACATAACATGGGGCTTTGTCTAGGGTTTAACATTCCCCTCCCCTTCAAACAATCATTGTCCTCAACACCTGACAACAATGGTTGTGCCTGCATGAAGAAATCATCTTCCCATGTCACCTCTTCCATTGGTAGGTTATTCCATTTGATGAGGTACTCAGTAATTGCTCAATTTCACATCTTAATCCCTATTTCAAGTGTTGTTTTTAGTTCTAGTATGATATTCCCTTCTCCATTAATCTCTAATAAAATAATTTGCACTAGGATATTATCACTAATTATCATCTTTAAGAAAGAAACATGGAAGATTGGATGTACACTTTCTGATCACAAATGAATAGCATGGGCGTGATCTTGAGTAGGTGGAATACCCTTAGGTATCTCTCCAAATACCATGGAATGATTGTTAATAACTTTTTGGAGATCCATTGGAGCAGAGGCTATAGATGTTTGAACATCTAGTGAGAACAATTGTGTAATTACACCTTGGTGTCACGTTTTGAGTAATTTTTTCATGTTGTTAGAGATTATCACATTAGATGGTTTCCCTTGGATACCTCTAAGCTCAATTTCACTTCCTTCTGAGGAAAATATCATGAAAATATCTTGAAACTTGAGGGCCATTGTTCCCAATTATTGTAACCATTGGACCCGTAATACATCAACACCACCCATTTAAATGGAAATCATGGGACTAGCCAATAAATATTCCCCCATACTGAGCTTAATACTATGTCACTTTCCAAAACAATTTATGTTACCTCCATCTGCAATCATTACTTGAAACTTTGGTGTTGGATATACAAAGAAATTGAGATCTTTTGTTAATTTGTAATTGATGAAATTATGGGAACTACCATAATCAATCAACATTGTTACATTTTTATTTTTTATATATCCTTATATCTTGAGGGTTTTTGGAGTACTGATACCACCCAATGCATGACAAGATATCGTTGGAGTAGTCACTTCTAGCTCTAGATCTTGTGATGGTTCTAATTCTTGATATTCTTCCTCTTCATTGTCTATGTAGAATAATTTATTCTTGTTGAATTTATGTGCCTTACTATACTTGCTGTCACAATTGAAACATATTCCATTTTCTCTTCTTTCATCCATTTGTTGAGGTTTCAACCTTGTTGGTTGAGGTATACTTGTCTTATGAACCCCAAAAGAATCTCTTCTTCTTGGCTTGAATATGACGAGAATATTTCATAGCTTCCATAATATTTGTAGGATGTATTAATAAAATATTATGTTTAATGTCTTCGTTTAATCCACCCATGTAATTTTCCAACAAATTTTCATCATTTATGTTATCCACCCTTGTGGCCAATACTTCAAATTCTAAATTGTATTATTCATTATCACCTAAGTTCTTGATTCTTATCAATTGAATGAAATATTCATGTTCCCAAATCTTCCCATATTGTGCTTCTAATTATCTTGTAAATAAACCCCAAGTATAATGATAAAAATGGGGCTTCCTTTTAACTACCCATTGATACCATTTATATGACTTTATCTCAAAGTTCAAAGTTGCTATGTAAATCCTTTTTTAATCATCCATAATATTATGCAGTTCAAAATATTGCTCCATTTGGTTCACCTAGGTAAATACCTATGTACAATCAAACTTATTTAATTCAATCTTGGGAAAGTTGAATTTGAGACCCACACTATAATTAAATCCACTATTAGAGTTAAATCCACTAGAAAATTGTTTATTTTCGGTAGGTTGTTCAACTGGAATACTACCTTTATTTTCCCAAGTTCCTTGCATATTGATATCTTATTTAGAGGATCTCTCATCTAAAGCATGAAACATCATGGAATACAAGGAATTTTGCAATTCCTTCATGGATTTTTGTATATTTTCATCCATATTATTTTTCATGTCATCTATCTTATTTTTCATTTCATCCATCTTATTTTCCATGCATGCATTAGTTTCATTCATCTTCTTATCCATCTTATTTTCCATGTGTGCATTAGTTTCATTCATCTTCTTATCCATCTTATTTTCCATTTCCACCATATTTATTTTCATAGTTTCATCTATGTTTTCATGGGATTTACTCCTTTTAGAGTTTTATGCCATGAGAAGAATGAAAGATGAAACCATCTCAAATTTCAGTAGGAGGTTTTCTAGTCTTTATTATAAATAGCCTAAAGAAGCCCAACCTCCTGAAGTTGTTGCCATGCTCCATTATGTAACAACCTTTCAATCAGACTTATCTTCTCTTTTGATGGAGAGGAAGTCTATGTCTTTGTAGCAGATGTTAAATAATGCTTAGGAAGTTGCAGACAATATTCAAGCATGTAAGAAGATGAAAAATCAGATTTTGGATGAGGAATTGAAAGTTTGGGAACTGAAGACTGTGCATAATATGCAGGAGGTTGATCAGATCATAAGTTTTCTTGAAGGATGTCATGAGGATGTGTTTGCAAAGAATGATGAGCAGCTTGAAGAGCAAGCTTGTTACACATCAAAATTACTCACTTCAATGATGACCCATTGTCATCATCGCAAGTGTCGTAAATGTTGTAGTGTCGCAAGTGTTGCAAACATCATACTTTCATCTTGCCTATGTCGTGTCTCTAACGACATCATAAGGATACTTAAGACACCTTCAAAGACTGGTTTAAGAAGGAGAAATCATATGATGAGGAGTAAAAATCACTTGTCATGGAAAAACCCACTTTAAAATGAAGTTTGAAGAGCAACGCTCCCCTACCCACTGTCAGGGAGTGCCAACGCTCCCTACACTTCTTTAGGGGAGTGTTGCAACACTTAGGACACCATTCTGGGGGAGCGTTGGGATTTTCTAAGGGAATTGTGGGAAGCACTCCCCTACCCATTGTCAGGGAGTGCTAGTGCTCCCTAGACTTATTTGGGGGAGCGTTGGCTTGTTTGAGAAAATTTTGGGTTGTTGAGGAAAATCAGGGAAAATCCCCTTCATCTTGGAAATCAGTTGGATTCGAATCTGAGGTCAATGTTAGATCTTTTGGAGGATCCACAACTGATGGAGAAATATCCTCAACCTATCCAAAAAATATCTAAGGTGGTTGGGTCTCTCCAAGATTATATAAGGAGGCCTTCTCAGGTTGAAAAGAACATGGAAGTTTAGAGGCATCAAAATTATGATCTCATAAGGGAGATAACCAGTAAAGCATATTCATTTTGATGGTGGATTATTTGAGCAAATGTCTAGACAAAGAGAGCTTGGTGAAGCTGTTGCATCTACATCTATGGTTGTAATCACTTTGCTTTGTTTTCATTAATATGTTCTTGGCCTGTTTCAGAGACTTGAGCATAGTTTTGCTTCTCTATGGCAAGCTTGTTAAAAAATGAAACAGAGGCCACAAGAACAATTTCGCTTCTCTGTGGCAAGCTCGTTAAAAAATGAAACATAGGCCTTGAGCATAGTTTTTCTCTCTGTGGCAAGCTCGTTAAATAATGAAACAAAAATCTGGGGATTGAACCCAGAGCCTTGAGCATAGTTCTTTTCTTATGTCAAGATCGTTAAAAAATGAAACAATAACCTCCATCGGCAAGTCGAGTCTTTCGTTAGGTCTTGTATTTGAACCTTATTTTCATCCACTTGTATCATTTTTCTCCATCTAGTACAGAAATTGGCGACAACCTCAAAGTCAATGAATGAATTGAATCTTGGGGGGCATGTGTCCAACCTTTGATTATCATTCTGGAGTTACGCCACTAGCTTTCAAGCTGGGGGAAGAGTACCGAGATTAGTCTTTTCTCTTTATCGTGCTCGTAAAAACATGAGATTGTAACCGAGTATAATTTTATCACTTTTTCAGACTCGTAAAGGTTATACGAAAAAAGAACCCCCTACAGTCTCCTTTAAGATCTTTTCAGACTCTCTAAACATGAAAAGATTTCCGAGTGATCTTGCTTCCTTTCCCACTCGTTAAAAGGTTTGAAAGGGCATCTTTTGAGTGATAATTTATCTCTTTTTCGGTCTCATGAGACTAACATTACGAAAAAGGACAACACTGGATTTGTCTTTAAGTCATTTCCAGACTCTCTAAATATGAAAAACCACCGAGTTTACCTTCTCTGGACTTGTTAAACAATCATGCATTGAAGGGCCCATACAGGACCAAACCCTTACTTCTTCCAATTCATTAAATAAAGGAAGAGGGACTTACCGAAGGTGAGTTATATCGAGCATGTGTTACCCTCCTTGAGCTCTTTAAATAAAAAAGAGGTACTCATGTATCTGGATGGGGGAAAAAAATGAAGGAAGCAAGCTAAGCAGTTTTTGGGAACATTACCAGTAACTCTTACACTCACCCTTGAACACGACACTTTGTCTTTGCACACATTTTAATCCACTAAACCTCTTCACTGAACCCCTCTGAGTTTTCTTACTCCTTTGGGTCACTTCACGAAAGTCACTGTATCCATTGCATCATCATGTTTTGGTCCATGTCATGTTTCTGTTGTTGTGCCTCAGTGTTCAAGGGAAGTATCTGCCTCAAGAGTCAACCATCACAAATTTCTGTTTCAATACTTGTGTCAGTCCATGTTCTCTTGATCCACCAATTACATCTTTTGTCAGTTTTGTGTCGTTGATGGGGGATATATCAAGGCCCTCCTTCAATGAGCCTGTTCCTATCGACTTCAACACATTATCCGAGAACTAGACTTAGAAACCAGTTAGTACCTTGGGACCTGCATGCCTCAATGGCATGCCTCCTCACATCCGACAGTGGGTTTACATCATTGACCTCTGATCAGATTATTCCACGGATGTTTGACTTCAACTCATCCATTCACATTTTTTGGAATGTAATAGAGTAACTTGGGAATCATTGACATCAATGGTTATTTCCCTCGCGCTTGTTAATAATTTACCTCGTCGATCAGTAATCAAGTGGTTTCTACTATGTTCGACATCAGGACATCTATTCACATGGTTAGACTTGTACTGCATCGGGATCAGTAAGAAGACCCTGGGTTGAGTGATGACTCTGATATGTACTTTTCCTAGGTTGCGACGGAGTTTCTCTTGAATATTGACACATATACTGTCACATAGATCCACTTTGTATTGGTCCGTGGATATGTCTTTTCGTCTCATAGATCCACTGTGTATTTTTCATGGCTACAATCAATTCATGTCATGGAAGTATAGATCCACATTGTATCTTTGGTGGCTATACTCTTTGTTAATATAATTATGGATACGAAGTGTATCTTATGGCGGCCATAGCTTGCAATTATTTATCACTCAAGCATAGGTATGTTTGCCTTGAGTTTGAAACATATCAAAATATTTGTTTGATGGTTGTGTGCAGCTTCTGCCAGGTTCTCCGAGTCCATACCCTTGCTCGAACAAGTCTAAA
>JASDQU010011152.1:132087-147146 GCA_032191745.1 Picea mariana | reverse complement strand
AAAAAACCTATGCTCTGATACCAACTTGATCTAAAAATGAAGAAGACTTGTTTACTTGAAAATATTTGCAAGTTAAATTTTATGTGTTAAAAGAAAATGGATCAACTTTGCAAACAAATATTTAATAGGATTTACTCATTCAAGATGCATATAAACAATAGCATAATCAATGAACAGAAAACACATAACACAGCAAATGATAAAGGAGTTCACCCCTCTCTTGGGATACATCTCCTGGTCCAGCTTCCAATGGATCATTTGTATTATTTTCTCAAAGTGCTCAAAAATGTTCTTTACAATGCTCAAAATGTCAAATAGACTGCTCCAATGGCTTCAGAACATCCAAAAACCCCTAGCTGGGCTTTTTCGGCACCTCGTTTGGCCAAAAAATGAAGAAGATAGGCTTCCTTGAAGTCTCCCCTTCAAGCTTGTTGTCTCTGCATCTACAAAACGCACCTCCTCTGGCTCAACCTAGCCCACATGCAATTTAAAGCGTGAAAACTCAACACCAGAAGCAACTGCACAAATGGTGCGAACTGTAGGACGGTTACAGGTGCACCTAGCCCTAACCTCCAAGGCCATGGTCGTGTGACCCATGTGTCCATGCGCAATATGAAAACGGGGCTCTGACCCAAGGAAAATAGCTATCGGACAAGTGGTGGTCGTTGGTTACACAACCGTTCGAACCAAATATACAACCACGCACATGCCCACAGCATAGCCAAAGGTTATGTGGTATGGCACATACGACCAGGGCTTGGGCTCTGTTTTGAATACATATCCGTGCACATTTGTTTAACCATCGGTCACATATATACAATGCCGGAACCACGGGCTAGGGCTAAGCCCCGGCCTGGACCCCCGCGCCAACATAACAATAATTCAAACTTAAATATATTGTATGTCATATATATAATAAGGTTCATGTGGTGGCGCGTCATTTGGCGGCCCTTCCCAAGTCACGTCCCCTGCCCAGAGGTCGCGGGGTCGAGTCCTACCGGTTGCAAAGCTTTTAAACCAATCAACAAGTGACACGTGGTGGCCATGGATTGGGCCACGTGTCAACATACCATTAGCCACCAAAATGACACATATCAAATGCTCATATGCCAACTGTCTGCCACTCATCCCTGCCATGTGTCGTACAGACTGCCACGTCAGCAGCCGTATGGACTGTACAGTCAGCATCCTTTTTTTGCATGTTTGTTATTTCGAACAAAACGTGATATCTCTCACTCACGACATCCGTTTGAACCCAAACAAGTTGCGTTAGGTTCATAATGACGAGGCCTACGCTCTCGTCCGATTTGAATCGATTCCAAGAACTTTGAATTTTTGAGCAAAATTTGATCCCCTGATCATCATTGGACCACTACCTATATGACTTCAATGATAATGGGAGATCGGATTGTACTCCATTGCATATAGATATATTCATATTGATTTTGAGACTGGTTTTCACTAGGCCTTGTTCGTGACTATGACAACCTATGGCATGTATATACCTTTGTATTTTTTATTCATGGCCATGAACAATTGTTTGGTATATTTCCACATGGATCTGCAGTGTAATTCAAATTGGCATCCATGTGGACAAATTCATTATGGATTGTAATATTCTTATGAACAACTAGTTTGTTCAGCTAGGTCTCCATTACTCCACCTCTGGGAATTATAATGTATTTTGACCATCGAAGATACTCCTCTTACCTCACACATTAGGGGGCATCTGTTATAGAAAGATTTGCCTCACCCCATGCAACTTTCTTAGAAGGCCTTTTCCATTTCCCTATGTAGAATTGAAGTCCCTTTTTGCAATTCCCGGAGCTAAAAATTATATTTTCCACATATACGCACCCTAACAACTATACACCATGCGTATATGCAGGTTGCACCATTACTGCTCAACAACACAGGTATTCCAACAGAGGACGAACATCTTCAGTAACCACTCACAGAACTAGATCAAAGATCAACACATTGATGTTTTCACGTGGTAAAACCCCTACGGGGAAACATCCATGGCCCCAGCCAATGCGACCACTTGGAGCAGTTTATTAATGAAAAACAAAAAATTACAAAGAGATTTTACAAGAGATTTTCTCACAATCGATCATCGACAAATGACCCTCCATGCTCTTTAAATAGAGATCATGGACCAATCGGGTGTTAAGCCATGAATCAATGGCCATTAAGATCTAGGAGAGTATGAACCATTGGATCACTCTATTCCAGGAACATATCGTGACCGTCAGATTTCCTAACTACAAATGCATACTAAAGAAACACACTTTTACCTAACGACACATTAGACCAAGTAGATCTTAACTAACTCCTAAGTGTCTAAATATCCTAAATTCCCCTCTTAAGAATAACTTGGGATAAGATTGAAGGATTTAAAATGGTGACATAATAGGAGAAGGAAGGAGGCATTAGAGCCTATCCCCCCTTAATGACAACTTCTTGAACTCCTAACATAGATCGAAGTTTGGAAAACTTTTCTTCTATAAGAGACTTTGTGAAAATGTCTGCAACTTGATATTTTGTAGGGAAAAAGAGCACTTCAATAACTTGATCATGAATGAGATTTTGGTTGAAGTGCATGTGTAGCTCGATGTGTTTTCTACGCTGATGTTGAACTGGGTCTTTGGCGAGCTTGATGGCACTTTGATTGTCGCACCAAAGTTTGGTCAGATGTTGTTGTTGGAATCCAAACTCTAAAAGGATCTGTTGAAGCCACAAGGCTTCCTAACTTGCATTTATCGTTGCTCGGTACTTTGCTTATGTCGAAGAAAGTGAAATAGTTTGTTGTTTCTTACTGGCCCAACTGACAGGTCCTGAACCAAGGCTGAAAACATAACCTGCGGTAGACTTTTGATCACCAGGGTTGCCGGCCCAATCTAAATCAGTGAAACCAACCAATAAAGGAGTCCCCCCTGAGTTGTAATGTAACCCGAACTGAATTGTACCATGGACATAACAAAGTATCCTTTTAGCTGCTTTCCAATGGATTTCATGGGGTGTTTGCATATACCGAGAAACAAGACCAACAACAAAGAAAATATCAGGATGGGTATGAGTCAAGTATAAGAGGCTACCAACTAACTGATGGTACAGGGTGGCATCAAATTTGGGAGAAGTACAGGTGGCAGTAAGATTGACTCTATACTGGAAGGGAGAAGGGGTTGGTTTACAATCATCCATGTGAAAGCGACGAAGAAGGTCACAAGCATACTTAGACTGGGAAAGAAAAATTCCTTCATTGGTGTGCAAAACTTGGAGGCCAAGGAAATAGTGCAAAAAACCTAAGTCTATCATTTCAAATTTCTTCTTAAGGCTAGTTTTCACATGGTTTAAAAGTTTTGAGTTACTACTAGTAAGGATAAGTTCATCAACATAAAGGACAAAGATTATGAGATGGCTTTCTACTTTCTTGGTATAGACATTAGGATCAGAATGGAATCTAGAGAATCCAGTGGCAATAAGAAAGTTGTCCATTTTAGCATACCAATCTCGGAGATCTTGCTTGAGACCATAAAGAGATTTCTTAAGACGAAAAACAAGGCTAGAGTCATTATGGACATAGCCAGGAGGTTGTTCCATGTAGATGTGTTCTTTCAAATCTCTATGCAAGAAGGAGGATTTAACATCCATCTAATGGACCTCCCATTTATGTGAGGAAACAAGGGCAAGAATAAGGAGGATGGAATTCATTTTGGCTACAGAGGAAAAGGTTTCATTATAGTCAATTACTTCAACTTGGGAAAATCCTTTGGCAACTAATCGAGCCTTGTGTCTTTCAACACTTCCATTTGATGCATATTTAGTTCTGTAGACCCATTTACATCTGACAAGTTTTCTTCCTTTTGGAAGAGGTACAAGATCCCAAGTATTGTTTTCCATTAAAGAATGATACTCTTCATTCATTGTTGTATCCCAATATGGATGACTTGAAGCTTCTGCAAATGTCTCTGGATCATGAGCTTCTGAAACTTGAGCCAAAAGAGAAGAGGCTCACTGGAACTGTGAACATGTCTGACATTGATCTGAAGGACCACCGACAAGATCACCAATTGCTTCTCGTGTTGAACGCACCCATCTAGGAAGCGATGGAGTTGGTGTTGGTTCAGGTTCAAAGGACTCATATGAAGGAAGGTGAGCAGGTGGAGATGGATTTCCATCCTCATTGCCATCATTTGAAGAAGAAACTAAAATAGAAGAAGTCACAAATGTTGAAGATGGATCACAAGCCGAAGAAGGCACAACCATCAAATTATGCTCGCAGGTCAAAGAAGGCACAAACGTCGAATTAGGCTCATAGGCCAATATGTTTTCATCAAATTTAACATCTCTTATAATAATAATTTCATTACAATGTGTTTGAAGAAGTCTATAACCTTTGACATCTTCAGAATAACCAACAAATATACACTTCTCACTTTTAGGTTGCCCTGCTTTCCTTTTCTCATCAGGAATGTGAGCCCATGCTATACTGCCAAATACACGGAAGTGACTTACATCTGGTTTAATTTTAGTCCAATCTTCTTCCGGTGTTATATTTTTAAGAGCCTTTGTGGGAATGCGATTAACTATTTAATTTTCACAGTTGATGGCTTCCGCCCAATACTTTAGACTTAATCCATTGATTGGATCATACAATTAGCCATTTCTTTTAATGTGTGATTCTTTCTCTTAGCAACACCATTTTTTTGTGGTGTATATGGAACAGTGTGTTGCATTTGGATTCCCTGTGTAGTGCAATAACTTGTAAAATGATTGTTCACATATTCGCCTCCATTATCTATTCTTAACCTTTGAATTTGATGTTCAGATTGCTTTTCTACAAGGGCCTTGTAGGTCAAAAAATTGCCAAAAAATTCGCTCTTAAGTTTTAAGAAGTAAACCCAAGTACGTATGGAAAATTAATCAATGAAAGTTAAGAAATACTTGCACCCAGAAAAAGAAGGAGAAGAAAGTGGACCACACAAATCATTGTGAATAAGTTGCAAAGTACCCGAGGCATGCCAAGAGGCACGTTTGTCAAAACTGTCCCGATGATGTTTGTCGAGAACACAACCGACACAAACATTGTATTTGCATGATACAAGAGGAAGACCAATCACTATCTGTTGATTACATAGTTGCTGCAATGAGCGATAGTTTAGATGACCAAACTGCTAATGCCAAAGTTTTATCAAGTCATCGCTATGAACAACAAAAACTGATGAAAAAGATGATGACCCAAAGTTGTTAAACTTGTACAACCTGGTAATATCATCAACAATTCCAGTTGCAAGAACATGCTTAGGATATTTTAGATCCTTGATTACAACTTGGTGAGGTGAAAACTCTACGGTTTTACCTTCACCTGAATGAGTGAATTGAGATATTGATAGAAGGTTACAAGAAAGACTTGGAACACATAATACATCATTGAAATGACCATTTTATACTTTAATTGTTCCATATCCTTCAACACTAAGAGATCTATCATCACCAACAAATATTTTCTTGGTGTTACATCCATTTAGAGTAGAAAATATGTCTATATCCTTAGCCATATGATAAGATGCTCTAGAATCAATAAGCCACTCATCAGAAGTAGAAGTAGAAGTTGTATTGAAGGAGAAACCAGAAGCTGAAAGTGCATGTCCATGAGAAGAATAAGAAGAAGTAGAATCAATATTGATGTTGTGCTTCTTCATCGTTGCTTCTAAAGGTGCCATCTTCTTGAAACATTTGGACTCATCATGACCATATTTATCACAAAAGTTGCAATGTCTGCCAGTATTATTATTTTTATATTTTTCTCCTTTGTCTTCATTAGGAGTGAAAGTTGTCTGAGTGGGTTTGGGACCCTTATATTGCTTGTTTTTGTGGCGAGGATGTTGCTTCTTTGGATTCTTGGGTTTATCTTTATGATAGAAAACTAAGACTTTGTTGGAGGTACCTGCAATGTTGATCACTCCAAGTTGTACTAGCTTATCTTGCTCTCTAATCAAAACATCACAAAAGTTATCAAGACTGGATTTTTGATAAGCTGCCCCTAGAGCCTCTTGCATGGCATAAAAGGTATATACAAACACAGAATATGCACTACCTAGCTTAGAAATAATAAAATAGATGCAACGATCTTCGCTTATCTTTATCTTACATTATTCACATAAAGTGTTGAGTGTTTTAAACTTAGATAGTCTTCAATGCAAGAAAAATCACTTGGACTTAAAGTTAGTACTTGATTTTCTAACTGTTGTGCTCGAATAATATTGTGTTTACCAAACACAGATTCAATCTTTTCCCAAGATTCTTTGGNCCATTTGGATTTCTTATCATCATCAGTGAGTTTTGTTTCCTTTCCCAAGGTAATCCGGTACAAGACTTTACTTCTTAATAAATCCTCCATATGAGATTTCCATTGGAAGTAGTTGGTGCTGGTAAGTAAGAGATTACTTGTAACATACATATTAAATATGCAGATAATATGGATTTAAAAACTGAAACTGATGATCTGAATGGAAAGATCTCGAAAAGTTATGCGGTTTAAAAAAAAACGACACTTAAAACATACTTCGGATGTGAGAGTTATGCCCTTTTTAAAAAAACCATAAACGGTAACCAAAGGATCACGTGGTGGTGTAAGTGCTTTATGAAGTGACCCACTTTTATAAAGAGAAGTGGGGATCACTTTTACAAAGAAGTTACTTCATGCAAAATAAATAACTCTAAAATAGAATATTAAAACTACTTATAGTGATTCACTTTTATACTTCAAGTGAAATACACTCTACAATTTTAGCATGAACTTTTTCAAAAAAAAGTAACAAAAGAGAGACTTGAACTCAAAACCTCTTACTTAATAAGACAATTTTTAACCAAATGGTCTAGCAAAACATATGGTATTGTTTCTAAAGAGGATTGTGGTTGTTGTTGTTTTTGTTGTTGTTGACGACCTTGGAGAGCGTGCTAAAAAAAAATGATTTTCACACCAGAAAAAAAATTCACTTCTCGATGACAACAAGGGTTAGATATCGGTTAGCTTACCCGTAAGATGCACCTTTTCCTATCGGTTTATGATTTTTCGAGATCGCACAGGGTGCGGGGCAAAGAGAATACACAGATCTAAAAGAGTAGAAACCCAAAAACAAATAATATCAAACCGAAATAAAACCAAAATAATACCTTGCAAAAATTTAAAAAATGTGTATTCAAGCTTTATACCTCTAGATCTGACTGTAATGGTCGTATCTTGGGAAAACATAAACCTTTTCGAGTGAAACGAAAAGTGTTCCTAAATGAAACAAGTGCTATGGACGCAATGGAAGAGTCCTCTTGGCCCATAAATGTATAGAAATGATAGAAAATGTATATGAGGCAACTCGGCTTCACAATCTCGATCTACAACAAGAGCGGGTCTTCAAACAGGCTCTGATACCATGTTCGACAACACAAGTATTCCAATATAGGATGAACACATTTAGTAACCACTCACATAATCATATCAAATATCAACACACCAATTTTTTCACGTGGTAAAACCCTTACGGGGAAACATCCACGGCCCCAGCCAATGCGACCACTTGGAGCAGTTTATTAATGCAAAAAACAAAATTACAGAGAGATTTTACAATAGATTTTCTCACAATCGATCATTGGAAAATGACCCTCCATGATCTTTAAATAGAGATCATGGACCAATCAGGTGTTAATCCATGGATCAATGGTCGTTAATATCGAGGAGAGTATGAACAGTCGGATCACTCTATGTCAGGAACATATCGCGATCGTCAGACTTCCTAACTACAAATGCATACTAAAGAAACACACTTTTAGCTAACGACACATTAGACCTAGTAGATCTTAACTAACTCCTAAGTGTCTAAATATCCTAACAATTACAACCCGTGTACATCGAGTTTTGTGCCCAAAATTAAAAAATGGTGTCAGGTTTCCATGTCACGTCATGAGATCCATTATCTTTGACCTTCCATATACTATAGACGTTCTGAATCAGCCCTTCAATTCCATTTGAAGGCTATAAATGGGCCATATCCAAGTTGTGGAAGAAGGAGAAGAATTCAACTTTGAGAGCAAAGTTACTCTGGAGAAATTACTCACTTCATATTGAGTTTGCATCCCTTTGCCCTTTTAATTATGAACACATTGTATATCCCCCAAGCTCTTCCCTCTTTGATGTAGAACCTCATTGTCTCTCTTATATGAGCTTGCCTTTGGTGGAGGATTGAAGTGGTGGATGTCGAGCTGGAAGGGACTTAGTTTCTTAGTTCTGAGAAGTTTCGACACTGAAGTTTGTCATTCATACACTTCTGTTGATCATATTTTAATAGAAATACTCTTTTCTCGTCCAATTAATGTCTTGCAAATATTTGAATTTTTATCCCATGGGTATATTTGTTATGAATATTGATGAATTATGTTATTATATGTGCTAACTTTATATATTATCACCATATGCTTGCATATCTTGGTTGTTGAGGACAAGTTGCAGGTGTATAGCTTTGAGTCAAGTGCTCAATGGTGGTCTTCTTTGAACATTCGGATGAAGTAGGATCTTTATATTATCTTGTTAGCATTTTTGTTTATATAGCATACTTGAGACTAAAGTTGATTTCTGTAGTCATTCCGTCTATTGTGGTTTACCCCATGCCATAGAGTGATTTTCCTCATAACAAGTACACAAAGCATGAATCATATAATATGTTTCACATTCACTTGCATAAGTGTCACCTATTGGTTTGCAGTTCCATACTCAGGGGAATTCCAAAAGGAAAGTGTTACAAGTATTCTTGATCCGTCGCTTTTGTTTCCATGTGTGTGATGTAGATACATACCCTATTTTAGAGATTGGACCTATTCAAACCATACCATACATGATCTACAACCTCATTTCCAAGAGATAACAATTGAAAGAGTGGTAACAATAGTTGTTAGATGAATATTATCAGCCAGAAAAGAGCATTATGATTCAAGAATGATGACCTCTTACAAGTGGCCCATGGTTTGGATATTCTAGGATACTAATCAATAAGAATTGGTTCTCAAAATTCATTACTTCATAGCATAATTGTTGATCATCACAACTAGAGCCACATACTGCTCGAAAGAGAACTCCCACTCATAGACGAAGATTCAGGGTAGTTGAATCCACCTTTATACTGGGATCTTGGAAACAAGAAACCGATAAGATTCAAGATTTGACTTAATACGTCCCAACAGGTATGGTTCCACATTTATTTAAAACTTTGTCTTTTGGTTTAGTGTTACATGCCAACCTGGATACAAGCTTCAATTATGTTTTATGTTATGAGATCTCTACAAACATGTTTTTCTGGGAGGAAATTATCTTATTCAACAATTGTTTTAGTCAGTTTTGCTAATTGGTTAGACATATATGTTTGAAAAGTGTTAACAGAGAAATCATTTCAGTATGGTGTGCTATTGATTTTATTGGCATAGCCTTATGTTTTTTTTATGCCTATGTGTAGACTTGAACCGTTGAAGTGTTGGCTCACCAAAAGAGGAGGACACAACTCGAGGAAAAAAATCACTTCAGAAAATTTGATATGATGAGAACTTTATTCATGAACCTACTTTTATCTTCTATTTTCAATTCTCTATACATGATTTTATTAAGCCGTTTTCATTTCTAAAAATTTTGGGTTGAAATCAATCTTATGTCTTGAATGATTTGTCCATGTAGGTACAAGTTCCCAATTGATCTTTTACATCTGGTTTGGAATTGTGGTGAGACCAGAACGTTACGTTGTAGAATAAATTTTAGAACTTGGAGAGATTCATAATGTGATCCAGATTTTATGAGCGAAATGAAATGAATATAGATTATTAAAAGGTACTTAACACAAAATAATAGAGATACAATAAAACTAGTTTTCTATTCAATAAGGAAATGCGCTGAAACTGTAAAATGCAATGGAAACAAGCTTGTTGGAATGGTGGTGGCTTATCTTTGAGAAGAGATGTGATGGTTGCACTCATTCACAAGAAGAATATTAAAATGAGGCTATGAAGGCCTTTTTTACAATAAACAAGAATGCCAAAAAACCTAGACATCCAAAAACCTAACCCTAGGAGATGAAGCGCCAAAAGTCATGTGGGCCCCGTTTGGGTAAGTTAGTACATTAACTTCCTGGGGTCGTAACTTTTGCATACGATCTTCGTTTTAGGTGTGTGATATCCCGTTGGAAAGGTTACGTCAAGGAGATTAATTTTTGGGAATCAATCATGTTGTAGGATATCATTGAGAATATATATCCTGAAAAACCTTCATTTAGGCCCTCAAAATGGCCCCAGAAGTTAAAACTGCTAAAAATAGTAAATTGCCAAAATTGCCAAAAAACTATTTTGAGCCAGTTGGAGAAGGTGGGTGGCCATCGATATCCACCTAGATCAATCCTCCATACTTATGAAGAAATGGTCTCCATTGTGTTGAGGTCTCCCATCAAATGAGGAAATTTCTGTTGAATTTGGACCCGGGTGAGCCACTTGCCTTGGTGTAGGAGTTGCCCTGCTTTGACGACTCGATAAAGTTGGATCCTTTGCTGTCGAGTGCCATTGATATGTGTATCCAAAATATGATCATTGGATGTCTGTTGTATGCATTCGGGGTTGAGCTCTGTTAGTGTTAGTTGTTCTGCTACTTCTGAGGTGTCCAATAATGGTGGGAAATAAGGGCAAAGGAGATCCACGTTGAACACTAGGTGCAGGCCAAGGAAAGGAGGAATGTTGAGATGAAAAGAGTTATCCCTCACGGCCTTGGTGATGGTGTACGACCCATAATGGACTCGGTGAAGCTTTTGATGGGGTCCTGTAAGGCATTCTTTCTACAAGTGCAACCAAACTTTGTCGCCCACCTGAAACTTATGTGGAACCTGATGTTGATCATGGCATTGTTTATACTTGTCATTGGACTTTTGTAGGATATCTTGAACCTGTTGGAAGATGTGCTAGATCCACTCAATGAACCGGGTGGCTTTGTCAGCTTCAGTTGGAGTAGGATATGAGTCAGTCGAGGTGACCGCAAAGGGAAGTGCAACATCTATGGGACCAAATGGTTGGAATCCCAACCCCACCTGAAAGGGGTTGTGGCCAGTTGAGGTATGCAGGGCTTGGTTGTATCTATGATGGACATAGGGAAGGCTCTCATCCCATGTGTGAGGGTGTTGTGAATTATACATGCGAAGGATATGCATAATCATTCGATTTACGACCTCGGTTTGGCCATCTGTCTGAGGATGGAAGGCCATGGATTTGGTGAGCTTGGTGTCCAACAGTGACCAAAGGATCAACTAGAATGTGTTGAGAAATTGACTGTCCCAATATGAGAAAATGGTTTGTGGGATTCAAAAATGTACCCAGACTCGTTCAACGAAGAGCTTGGCAGTGACCTCTGCTATGATGTTCTTCTTGTAGGGAACCAAAATCCCCATCTTAGAAAACGATCAACAACCACAAAAACACAGTCATTTCCCCGCTTGGTGGATGGGAGGCCTGACATGTAGTCCATTGAGATGGATTCCCATGGTATGTCAGGAGTGGGAAGAGGGGTGTACAGGCCCTGTTTTGTAGTGGTCGTTTTGGCAATCAAGCAGGTAGTGCAGTACTCGATATACGTGTTGACCTCCTATCAAAATTTCAGCGAGTAGAAATGGTTTTGTATCATATCCACTATATTTTCAACACCGAAGTGTCCTACCACCTGACTGTAGTGGGATTACCAGATCATCTTCGCTTTATCACTTGATGGAACACAGATATGGCCCAAACAACACAACAACCCATCTTGAAGATGGAAATTATCGACAAATGTGTTTGCCCCCAACATTTGGTAAGTGGTGGTGAAGTCTGGGTCTGTCTCATAGAGTTGGGACCATCCATAGGTCTCATGGCCGCAAGAGTCTAGCACCGTGGTGAGTGTCGCGACTGGCGGTTTGCTGAGGAAATCAACGACGTGATTGGTGCTTCCTATTTTATACTTGATGTTGAGGTGGAATTTCTGCAAATATGTGGAACACTTTTGATGGCGGTCATTCTGCAATTTTCCTTGTGTCTGCATGAACTGTAGTGGCTTATGATCAATGTGGATGACTGTCTCCTTCCCAAGAATGTAGTGTCTCCATTGGCGATAGGCTTTCACAATGGAGTACATTTCTTTGTCGTAAGTAGGGCACTTACAAACAATATTTGATAGTGTCTCACTATGATAGGCCATGGGGTGGCCATGTTGAGTGAGAAGATGCCCACAACATAGTCAGAAGCATCTGTCTCAATCTCAAAGGGATGCTACAGGTATGGGAGTGAAAGTACTGGGGCTGAGCACAAGCACTGCTTCAAATCATCGAACGCTTGTTGTTGGGACCGGCCCCATGCGAATTTTGCCTTACCAACACCCATGGTTATTTGGATGAGGACCCATGCAATATGGGAGAATCCCAACACGAACTTGCGGTAGAAATTGACAAGGCCCAAGAAGCTATGGAGCTCAGTGAGTGTGGTTGGGGCTGGCCAGTCACGAATGACTTGGATATTGGCTGGATCCACATGTACACCATGATGATCAACGATGTGGCCCAGGTAATGGACCCTATCCATGCCGAAGGAGCATTTTTCCAAGTTGGCGTATAGCTTGTGTTGTCGCAGGGTGTGTAGAACCTGTTGAATATGTTGCAAGTGTTCGACCCGAGTCTTGTTGTAAATGAGAATGTCATCCAGATACACCACTACAAAATTATTGGTGAATGGTCGCAGGATATCGTCCATCAACCTCATGAAAGTGGCTAGCACATTTTTCAAACCAAAGGGCATGGCCAACCATTCAAAAAGGCCTTCCTTTGACTTGAATGCGGTCTTCCATACATCTGTTTGTTCTATCAGGACCTGGTGGTAGCCAGACTTCAGATCAATCTTACTGAAGTATTTGGCCCCCGTGAGTTGATCAAGGAGGTCGTCGATTCGGGGAATCAGGTATCGGTTTCTAACTATGATTTTATTCAGAGCCTAGTAATCAATGCAGAGTCGCCAAGTTCCATATTTCTTCTGTACCAGCACGATTGGGCTCTCGCAAGGTGATGAGCTAGGACGGATGTGCCCCTTGTGGAGCAGTTCTTGGATCTATCTCTTGATCTCCTCATTCTCTAACAGAGAGTAGCGATAGACTGGCCCATTAGGTAGCGGTGCATCGGGGGTCATATTGATGGGGTTCTTGACCTGACAGTGCAGAGGTACCTCGGTAGCTGAGGAGAAGATATCTGAGTATTCTTCCACGACCTTATCTACTTTCTTCTGACGTGTGGATAGGTCGGTCGCAGAGACCTTGGATGTGGCTGTGATATTTCACTTATTATGATATCGAATTGCAAAGAAGACAAACTTCCCCATCTGAGAGACGACCTTCCTGCATTTCTTAGTAGATATCAAGGAAATAGCACTACGTGGGACTACCTCGGGTATCCTATACAATTTCCTATTCAAAGTAATAATAACACTATGAGGCCTAGACTCATATACAACATGATGTTTCCATAAATAAGGTTTTCCCAAAAGAACATCACAAACTTCGAGAGGAGAAACATCACACAATACCTTGTCTTTGAAGGGCTTGATGTCGTACGACAATCGACACTGTTGGCTGACGCAGAGATCGCTTTCTTGGCAGATCCATCCGATGGTGTAGGGTTGTGGATGCGGTGTTTTTGACAGGGCCATCTGCTTGACGACCTTTACTAAGATGATTTTCTTCTGGCTACCGCTATCAACGATGAAGTGCAGCGGGGTGCCTTTTACCCACATTTGTGAATGGAAGAGGTGCTCTCCTTCTTCTGGCTCGTCTGGTTCATCGTGTTGGAGCTTGGTGGTAGCGATGGTGGCACTGGGTTCCGTGTCAATGATCTATCTTCCCCTTTCTAGTTCTGGCTCAGAGTCACAACCCACATCTGATTCAGAGGCTTTCACTTTGGCCACCAATCACTGCTTCGAGCGGCAGTCAATAGTGCTATGCCAAGGGATCTTATGGAAGTCACACCACTTCCCGGTATCTTTCTTTGTCTTTCTGGTGTCCTTCTTTGCTTGTGGCTTGGACTGGTTGTCCTGATACTATCCATATTTTCTCTATCCTTTGTTCTATGGGTTGGAGCTCCCTTTCCTGGCTTTTGTTGTGAGGGGTTCCCAGGCCCAAATTGTCGCGTCTTTTGTTTGAGCTTCTACTCGATTTTGAAGGCATATCGGTAGGTTGCACCCAAGGATGAGATGTCCAGAAATTCCATTTCGGTCTAGATGTATATATGTAGAGCACCATGATACTTGAGCACCAGATGTCACTCTAAATAGTTGATATCCAGCTTGGTGTGCAAGGTATGGAAGATATTTGTGAAATCTGGCACTGCTTGGTATCTTTTTTGCCACAATGTGGTCCATTTGGTATACAAGTCGTCACAACTTCCGACAGGGTAGTATTGTTCCTTAATAGCATCCTTGAAGGATTCCCAGGTGGTCGTGACTGTAAATAATGAGGGTTCCTTTGTTTCCTTTTGCTCACAGAAGGTTTCCCACCAATATTTGACATGGGGAATGGATTTGAGGAGCACAAAAGTAATCTTTTCTCTATTCGAAAAGTTATGGACAGAAAAATACCCTTCTAGTAGATTCAACCACTTGTCTACAGCATCTGCGTATATCTGACCTTCAAATATAGGAATATCAAAGTTTATTTGTACCTTGAAGGGGTTGATGCCTCCGCTCAAAGAAGATGTGTCATCTGTTGGTAGCCGTCAAAGGATTTGTGTGAAACTATCTATCATCTCGTTCCTCTATTGTGTGAGGGCTTCCTCAATCAACAGTTTGAAAGGATCTCATGTCTTGTCATATTTATTTTCTCTTGCCATGAGAGGTCGCTTGGGCGTGTGATATATTTTTTCCTCAAGAGAAACAAGCTCAAGACCCAACTCTTTGTACTCCGACCTCATTGGGGACATGCATTAAGATGACAAGGAGTAGACTACTCTGATACCACTGATCTGGATTTTATG
>JASDQU010011152.1:105002-122024 GCA_032191745.1 Picea mariana | reverse complement strand
TTCCCCTCTTAGATGATCAAAGAGTTCATCAATTATGGGTAGAGGATATTTGTTCTTCATAGTGAATTTATTCAGTTGTCAAAAGTCAATACACAACCTCAATGTTCCATCCTTATTTTTGACAAAGAGTACTAGTGCTCCCCAAGGTGAAACACTTGGACATATTTACCCTTTCATCAACAATTCTTCCAACTACATTTATAATTCTTTTAATTCTGGTGTACTCATTTTGTAAGGTGTTTTTTATACCGAGGCATCTCCTGGCACTAAATCAATAGAGAAATCTATCTCCCTCTTTGGTGGAAACTCTGGTATTCCTTGGAATACATCTTCAAATTCTTGTAGTACCGAAAACTCTTCGAGGCTTGGACCTTTTTTATTTTCTATCTCCTCCACATAGGTTGCATACAATTGACATCCTTTTCTGAAACATCTCTTCAGCTATAAGGATGGAATCTCCCTTATAGAGATGGGTCTTGGAAGTCCTTTCACAATGCTATGTTTTCCTTCTTCATCGAGACATGTAAATGTCTTGTTATGACAATCTAAGACAACGTGATTCTTGTCCAAGCAATCCATTCCAATTAGAATATCATAAGACCCCAATGGTATAATATTTATATCAACATTAGTATTCATTCCATTAAGACTTATGGAACAACCTCTGACTATATCATGGATTCTCCTTTTGGTTCGAGTGGCTAGCTAAACCAAACTCAATTTTTCAAGCTTACTTTTCTCCAAATGTAATCTATCCACTATTTTTGGATCAATGTAACAATGACTTGATCTTGAATCAATTAAAATAGCAACATGTTGATTAATGGTCTTACCTTCCACCTCAATCATATTGGATTGGTACTCTGCTTGTCGATCATCTAAAGTTGCATACATTCTTCATGTGTCTTCTACTTGTGTATCCTCTTGGATGTTTTGCATGGTATTCACTTTGAATTTTATTTGAGGGAAATCCTCATACAAGTGATGTTCTTTACATCCCCAACATTGGATTGGTGGTATTCCCCTTTTTCCCAAGGAGTCTTCTCTCTTCGATTCATCCTTAGAATACTATACTGGATGATTTTTATTTGGGCTATTTATGTTGAAAGGAGGTTTGAATCCTTTCTTTCTCTGATCAAAATTCTCTTTCTTCTTATCCTTACAAGTTTTCTGTAAAGACTCTCTCCTCTTTTCTTTCTCATACAGGTACTTAGCCTTCCTAATGGTCTCATTCAAAGTCCAAGGCTCATCATATTAAATATTTTCTTTATAAAATGAAGGTAGTCCACTTAAAAACCTTTGTATTTTCACCTTCTCATCTTTTACAAACCCCACATAATTTAGCAGCCCCAAGAAATTATTTTCATACTCTGTCATGGTCATGCTTCCCAACTTGAGTTTAAATAAATCTTGCATTTTCTTGTCATATAAGTGCTCTGAAAGGTACTCCTTCTGAAAATATTTTTTGAATTTCTTCCCAGTGATCCTACTCTCATTAATGTGCTCAACTTGCTTGAGTTGATCCCACCAGATAACATCTTTTCCATGTAGATGGTAAGTGGAAATTATGGCTTCTAGGTTTGATAAGTAGTTATGCAATTGAAAATACCTCATGAGTCCAAGAAACCATGCTTTGACATCATCTTCCCTTTCTCTTTCTCCATCAAAGGATGGTGGATTAAGCTTCCTTAACTCTCCTTGCAAACTATCCAATTCATGTGTTGTTCTTTGGTACCTAACAGGAGACACCTATGGACTACTTATGGAATCTTCAGATGCATAAAATTTCCTTGTTGAGTAAGTAGGTGAGTGATTTCTATGATTTCTGCTAGAACCTCTTGAATAACCAACTCTTACGTAGTTATCTCTTCTTTCATGATATCTTCCCTCTTCCTCCTTTTTTGAGTTCGATCTATTCTTTTTTTGCCTCTGCAACTGAATTAATATTTGCATCACTTGAGCATTTATCTGATTGTGTTCTCTCATCAACCTCTCATTGTTTTATTTGTACTTATGCACTTCTATTTTCAGGCTTCTCACAGTTTCTAACAAGGTTTCTTGCTCCCCTATGCCCTTGTGTCCATTTGATTATGTCTCTGCATTACCAACACTAATATTTTGACCTTTGGCCTCTTTATCATGGTTTTAAGCTCCCTCTCCTTCTTCCATTTCTTGAACATGCACTCTTATACTGAACTGATATGTTTATACCCTTTAATTCTGCAAAATGTGCAAGCAACCATTTTATTAGAATTATGCATATTAAAATAAAAAATCCAAGCAATGCTACATGTCCTTTTTCTGCTCAATTCATGAAGGAATATATCATCATTCTCCAAATTATAACAATCCAATGGTATTCTCCTCTAAATCGTATTTCTAATGACTATACTCTTTCCCCAATCTGATATATGAGCTGAAAATTATGGCTTGAAAAAGTCACTTTCACCCCCTTTTTTTTTGTTTTGCAACAGGATCTTGTCAAATTATTCCACAGCCCCTTTAAATTGGTACAGAATTCAAATTATACACAGGCGCTTCCTTCAATCCACTTTCCTTGTGACCATGTCTCTAAACCATGGGATTATCCACTCTGGCGACGTTCATTCAACAATTTTCCCTTATTCTTCTACACGGGAGCTTGTTCGCAAATGTCTGAGGGATTGGTTACTTCTATACCCTTCATGCCTCAACACCTTTACCTTATCATGAGACTGATGCTGGAACCAAGTCATATGGACTTCAGCCTTCGACTATTCTCCCATTTCAATATTCCAACTCTCATGGAGTAAACTTTGTCGAACACTTATATTAACTCCACTGGTAGATCAGACGGTTAATATTTAATCTCTCATCGATTGGATGATCCTGGATCATCTGGAGGCTTCATCGATATCAACGGTCATAAATTAATCCGAAATTAATATGGACAACCTTAATCAATTCGAGACTTCAGTGCTTCGATAATCTAGAACATTACAACTCCCAAGTCGCTCAACTCCCCCGGAGTGACAGCCACCAAAGATCTTACCCTATCCTTTCACTGTTAAATCAGATGGTCATGAGAACCCCAGGATGGTCTTAGATCAACAGACCACATGATTTCATGACTTCGACCTTCGACACTTTCGTTAGTAGAGATGTTGGACATTCCCGGAGGCGATAATCCCAGAGATGACATGGCATGTTGATGTCACCTATGGTGACGTGGACCCATGATATGTTTGCCACATGCCACTTAAAAATGAACAGGTTAGGGTCCAAAAGGTACTGAATCCAGGTGACATGTGTCCCCACATGACACCCCTTCCACGTGGCATGAGAAACTTCATCAGCCAAGTGGATGGTCCACATTTATCTACCCCAGATATGACAACCTGCATTACTCCTGAATTCTTCCCTCGATCTAACAATCGACGAGATTTTGGGACTTCGGGCCTTCGGGACTCTGGTTTACATCTCTCAATTTGTTCAACTTTCCCTGGAGTTACACCTGCCGAAGCAGTCATAAAGTGGCGATGACCACTTACCATCGATTCCCACCTCCTCTTACTCTATCCTTCTACCATTGCTATATCTAACAGTTAGCCTTACTCCATAAGTCCTTCCCTCGATCTAACGGTCAACAAGAATTCAGGACTTCAACGCTTCGAGACTCTAGTTTATGATAGTTCTAAAATGGTTGATTGTCCCAAGGTTAAAATTTCTGAAGTGGTCAACGCCATATGACCCTGACCAATGACTGAGATTTCACCCGAGCCTCCTATCATATCAGACATTCGACAGGACTTCATGACTTTGGCCTTTTTTATGCTTCTTCCTTGTCTCCCACAATCATAGAAGTGGCAAAGTTCTGGAGTCTCCATCTGCTGCTTGGATTTGATCAATGTCTGATGATCGACCAACTCGATCTAACGGTTGGGACTTAATCTCACTCAACTCCTAGTTTCACCTCTATCTGATGGTCCTTGTTTACCTAGCTCCCGATCTAACGATACAGATCTCCCTGATTCAATGATTGTGATCGGTCCCAAATTCAAAAGGGAATGATCACAATTATACTATCTTTTACAAAGGATCTTTGTCGACAAGATGTTATGGCTTCTGCATGGTCTCTGCAACACTATCTCTCCTGAGATTTAATATCTCAATGACACACACATTCTTAAGGACAATACCAAAATACCATGTCCAATAGTTTCGGCCCATACTGTTACAGAAATATTCCCCTATGAACAAGTGAACTTTCCCTTGGATTATTGACCCCTATACCAAGACAAAAACAATCATTTGGACACTACCATTCCTATAAACTCATTTTTCATATCGAAAAAGAGAGGAGAAGGTAAAGTAGGATGTACTATGTTTATGATGTTTGTCCTAGCTACTCTTATATGCAAGCTTGATCCAATTCCTGGCGCAAATCAACACCTGTAATGAACAACAAGAAACAAGCGACTTCCTTCTACTCTAATGGATTAGGCAAAGAAAAATCATCTATGCAAATTAAATTAAACATGGACAAGCACATGAAACCACATACTTGAAGGAAATAGGCCAATTATATTAAATGAGAACTTCAATAAGAAACTTACAATCTTAAGATTATGTTGCAACAACCTCTCCAAGTCCTCCTCATCCAACACTTTCTTGAAATATCCAAAATCAAATTAACAATGCTTTGCTGATTTTTTCCTCCTTGTTTACCGTGGGAATGCCTCCATTTATAGGCTTTGAGAGGCTCAACTACCTTGGGTATATTTGGAATTAGTTGAGTATATGGCTCCAATAGTTGTGATATCTCCCTTAGATGTAGCCCTGGAGTTAGATTCGAGCCTTGGAGTTAGAAGGGGTACATATTCCCAAGTGTTTCATCTTGGGATGCCCCAATTATTTTTGTGAATAAAAAGGATGGAACTTTGAGGTTGTGTATTAAATTCAAACACTTGAATAAGGTTATTGTAAATAACAAGTATCATTTTCCAACGATCGATGATATTTTTTATCAGCTTCAAGGAGCATGGATATTTTCCAAGACTAACTTGAGTTCAGGTTACCATCAGGTGAGATTCAAAGAAGAATGTACTAGGAAGAAAACCTTTCAGATGAAGTATGATCATTATGAGTTTGTAGTGGTGCCATTTGGGTTGATGAACGCCAACTAATTTTATGTGTATGATGAATGGAGTGTTCAAAGATTACATGGAATTTTTTAATATTGTTTTCTTGGAGGATATTATTATCTACTCCAAGAAAGAGGAGGAACATGAGAATCATTTAAGAATGTTTCTACAGGTGTTGAGAGCAAACCAATTGTATGCCAATTTGAGCAAGAAAACTTTCTATCATAGGCAAATCCACTATTTAGTCAACATTGTCTTAGAAAATGATAAAAAGTCCACTTCGAGGGGTAAACCTCCTATTACAATATATCCAATTCAGAATAAAATAAGATATGTGATAAGATGATCCTAAGACCAAGTCTCCTTGTTGTATATATAAGGGACAAAGGGTAAAATTATAATGAAAGGGTGCAATGAAGGGTTCTAACCGACATACAAATATAACACTAGAAATGTAATAATTCAATATTTACGGCTTAATAAGGGGCTTTATACATAACATGGGGCTTTGTCTAGGGTTTAACATTCCCCTCCCCTTCAAACAATCATTGTCCTCAACACCTGACAACAATGGTTGTGCCTGCATGAAGAAATCATCTTCCCATGTCACCTCTTCCATCGGTAGGTTATTCCATTTGATGAGGTACTCAGTAATTGCTCAATTTCACATCTTAATCCCTATTTCAAGTGTTGTTTTTATTTCTAGTATGATTTTCCCTTCTCCATTAATCTCTAATAAAATAATTTTCACTGGGATATTATCACTAATTATCGTATTTAAGAAAGAAACATGGAAGATTGGATGTACACTTTCCGATCACAAATGAATAACATGGGTGTGATCTTGAGTAGGTGGAATACCCTTAGGCATCTCTCCAAATACCATGGAATGATTGTTAATAACGTTTTGGAGATCCATTGGAGCAGAGGCTATAGATGTTTGAACATCTAGTGAGAACAATTGTGTAATTACACCATGGTGTCACATTTTGAGTAATTTTTTCATGTTGTTAGAGATTATAACATTAGATGGTTTCCCTTGGATACCTCTAAGCTCAATTTCACTTCCTTCTGAGGAAAATATCATGAAAAGATATTGAAACTTGAGGGCCATTGTTCCCAATTATTATAACCATTGGACCCGTAATACAACATCAACACCACCCATTTAAATGGAAATCATGGGACTAACCAATAAATATTCCCCCATACTGAGCTTAATACTATGGCACTTTCCAAAACAATTTATGTTACCTCCATCTGCAATCATTACTTGAAACTTTGGTGTTGTATATACAAAGAAATTGAGATCTTTTGTTAATTTGTAATTGATGAAATTATGGGAACTACCATAATAAATCAACATTGTTACATTTTTATTTTTTATATATCCTTATATCTTGAGGGTTTTTGGAGTACTGATACCACCCAATGCATGAAAAGATATCGTTGGAGTAGTCACTTCTAGCTCTAGATCTTGTGATGGTTCTAATTCTTGATATTCTTCCTCTTCATTGTCTATGCAGAATAATTTCTTCTTGTTGAATTTATGTGCCTTACTATACTTGCTGTCACAATTGAAACATATTCCATTTTCTCTTCTTTCATCCATTTGTTGATGTTTCAACCTTGTTGGTTGAGGTATAATTGTCTTATGAACACCAAAAGAATCTCTTCTTCTTGGCTTGAATATGACGAGCATATTGCATAGCTTCCATAATATTTGTAGGATGTCTTGATAAAATATTATGTTTAATGTCTTCGTTTAATCCACCCATGTAATTTTCCAACAAATTTTCATCATTTATGTTATCCACCCTTGTGGCCAATACTTCAAATTCTAAATTGTATTATTCATTATCACCTAAGTGCTTGATTCTTATCAATTGAATGAAATATTCATGTTCCCAAATCTTCCCATATTGTGCTTCTAATTATCTTGTAAATAAACCCCAAGTATAATGATAAAAATGGGGCTTCCCTTTAACTACCTATTGATACCATTTATATGGTTTTATCTCAAAGTTCAAAGTTGCTATGTAAATCCTTTTTTAATCATCCATAATATTATGTAGTTCAAAATATTGCTTCATTTGGTTCACCCAGGTAAATACCTATATATAATCAAACTTATTTAATTCAATCTTGGGAAAGTTGAATTTGAGACCCCCACTATAATTAAATCCACTATTAGAGTTAAATCCACTAGAAAATTGTTTATTTTCGGTAGGTTGTTCAACTAGAATACTACCTTTATTTTCCCAAGTTCCTTGCATATTGATATCTTATTTAGAGGATCTCTCATCTAAAGCATGAAACATCATGGAATACAAGGAATTTTGCAATTCCTTCATGGATTTTTGTATATTTTCATCCATATTATTTTTCATGTCATCTATCTTATTTTTCATTTCATCCATCTTATTTTCCATGTGTGCATCAGTTTCATTCATCTTCTTATCCATCTTATTTTCCATGTGTGCATTAGTTTCATTCATCTTCTTATCCATCTTATTTTCCATTTCCACCATATTTATTTTCATAGTTTCATCTATCTTTTCATGGGATTTACTCCTTTTAGAGTTTTATGCCATGAGAAGAATGAAAGATGGAACCATCTCAAATTTCAGTAGGAGGTTTTCTAGTCTTTATTATAAACATCCTAAAGAAGCCCAACCTTCTGAAGTTGTTGCCATGCTCCATTATGTAACAACCTTTCAATCAGACTTATCTTTTCTTTTGATGGAGAGGAAGTCTATGTCTTTGTAGCAGATGTTAAATAATGCTTAGGAAGTTGCAGACAATATTCAAGCATGTAAGAAGATGAAAAATCATATTTTCGATGAGGAATTGAAATTTTGGGAACCGAAGACTGTGCATAATATGCAGGAGACTGATCATATCATAAGTTTTCTTGAAGGATGTCATGAGGATGTGTTTGCAAAGAATGATGAGCATCTTGAAGAGAAAGCTTTTTACACATCAAAATTACTCACTTCAATGATGACCCATTGTCATCATCGCAAGTGTCGTAAATGGTGTAGTGTCGCAAGTGTTGCAAACATCATACTTTCATATTGCCTATGTCATGTCTCTAATGACATCATAAGGACACTTAAGACACCTTCAAAGACTAGTTTAAGAAGGAGAAATCATATGATGAGGAGTAAAAAACATTTGTCATGGAAAAACCCACTTTAAAATGAATTTTGAAGATAAACGCTCCCCTACCCACTGTCAGGGAGTGCCAACACTCCCTACACCTCTTTGGGGGAGCGTTGCAACACTTAGGACACCATTCTGGGGGAGCGTTGGGATTTTCTGAGGGAATTGTGGGAAGCACTCCCCTACCCATTGTCAGGGAGTGCTAGTGCTCCCTAGAATTATTTGGGGGAGCATTGCAATGCTCTGTGCACCCTTTTGGGGGAGCGCTGGCCTGTTTGAGAAAATTTTGGGTTGTTGAGGAAAATCAGGGAAAAATCCCCTTCATCTTGGAAATCAGTTGGATTCGAATTTGAGGTCAAGGTTAGATCTTAGGGAGGATCCACAACTGATGGAGAAATATCCTCAACCTATCCAAAGAATATCTAAGGTGGTTGGGTCTCTCCAAGATTATATAAGGAGGCCTTCTCATGTTGAAAAGAACATGGAAGTTTAGAGGCATCAAACTTATGATCTCATAAGGGAGATAACCAGTAAAGCATATTCATTTTGATGGTGGATTATTTGAGCAAAGGTCTAGACAAAGAGAGATTGGTGAAGCTACTGCATCTACATATATGGTTGTAATCACTTTGCTTTGTTTTCATTAATATGTGCTTGGCTTGTTTCAGATCCTTGAGCATAGTTTTGCTTCTCTATGGAAAGCTTGTTAAAAAATGAAACAGAGGCCACAAGAACAATTTCACTTCTCTATGGCAAGCTTGTTAAAAAATGAAACATAGGCCTTGAGCATAGTTTTTCTCTCTGTGGCAAGCTCGTTAAATAATGAAACAAAAATTTGAGGATTGAACCCGGAGCCTTGAGCATAGTTCTTTTCTTGTGTCAAGATCGTTAAAAAAATGAAACAATAACCTCCCCCATCAAGTCGAGTCTTTCGTTAGGTCTCGTATTTGAACCTTATTTTCATCCACTTGTATCATTTTTCTCCATCTAGTACAGAAATTGGTGACAACCTCAAAGTCAGTGAATGAATCGAAGCTTGGGGGGCATGTGTCCAACCTTTGATTATCATTATGGAGTTAGGCCACTAGCTTTCAAACTGGGGGAGGAGTACCGAGCTTAGTCTTTGTTCTTTCTCGTGGTCATAAAAACATGAGATTGTAACCGAGTATAATTTTATCACTTTTTTGGACTCATAAAGGTTATACGAAAAAGGAACCCCCTAAAGTCTCCTTTAAGATCTTTTCAGACTCTCTAAACATGAAAAGATTTCCGAGTGATCTTGCTTCCTTTCCCACTCGTTAAAAGGTTTGAAAGGGCGTCTTTTGAGTGATAATTTATCTCTTTTTCGGTCTCACGAGACTAACATTACGAAAAATGACAACACTGGAGTCATCTTTAAGTCATTTTCAAACTCTCTAAATATGAAAAACCACCAAGTTTACTTTCTCTGGACTCGTTAAATAATAATGCATTGAAGGGCCCATATAGGACCAAACCCTTACTTCTTCCAATTCATTAAATAAAGGAAGAGGGAATTACCGAAGGTGAGTTATATCAAGCATGTGTTACCCTCCTCGAGCTCTTTAAATAAAAAAGAGGTACTCATGTATCTGGATGGGGGAAAAAAATAAAGGAAGCAAGCTAAGCAGTTTTTGGGAACATTACCAGTAACTCTTACAGTCGCCCTTGAACACGACACTTTGTCTTTGCACACATTTTAATCCACTAAACCTCTTCAATGAACCCCTTTGAGTTTTTTTACTCCTTTGGGTCACTTCATGAAAGTCATCGTATCCATTGCATCATTGTGTTTTGGTCCATGTCATGTTTCTGTTGTTGTGCCTCAGTGTTCAAGGCAAGTATCTGCCTCAAGAGTCAACCATCATAAATTTTTGTTTCAATACTCGTGTCAGTCCATGTTCTCTTGATCCACCAATTACATCTTTTCTCAGTTTCGTGTCGTTGATGGGGGATACATCAAGGCCCTCCTTCAATGATCCTGTTCCTATCGACTTTAGCACATTATCCGGGAACTAGACTTAGAAACCAGTTATTACCTTGTGACCTGCATGCCTCAATGGCATGCCTCCTCGCATCCGACAATGGGTTTACATCATTGACCTCTGATCGGATTATTCCACGGATGTTCAACTTCAACTCATCCATTCACATTTTTTGGAATGTAATAGAGTACCTTGGGAATCATTGACATCAATGGTGATTTCCCTCGCAATTGTTAATAATTTACCTCATCGACCGGTAATCAAGTGGTTTCTACTATGTTCGACATCAGGACATCTATTCACATGGTTAGACTCGTACTGCATCAGGATCAATAAGAAGACCCTGGGTTGAGAGATGAATATGATATGTACTTTTCCCAGGTTGCGACGGAGTTTCTCTTGAATATTGACACATATAATGTCACATAGATCCACTTTGTATTGGTCCGTGGATATGTATTTTCGTCTCGTAGATCCACTGTGTATTTTTCATGGCTACAATCAATTCATGTCATGGAAGTATAGATCCACATTGTAAATTTGGTGGCTATACTCTTTGTTAATATAATTATGGATACGAAGTGTATCTTATGGCATCCATAGCTTGCAATTATTTATCACTCAAGCATAGGTATGTTTGCCTTGAGTTTGAAACATATCAAAATATTTGTTTGATGGTTGTGTGCAGCTTCTGCCAGGTTCTCCGAGTCTATACCCTTTCTCGAACAAGTCTAAAAAGTATTTCAGTAATCAACTTATGTATTCTAACTTCGCACTTTGGGGGGCAATATGTTACACATCAAAATTTCTCACTTCAATGATGACCCATTGTCGTCATTGAAAGTGTCGTAAATGTCGCAGTGTCGCAAGTGTTTCAAACATCGTACTGTCATCTTTCCCATGTCGTGTCTCTAGCGACATCATAAGGACACTTAAGACACCTTCAAAGACTAGTTTAAGAATGAGAAATCATCTGATGAGGAGTAAAAATCATTTTCCATGTAAAAAACCACTTAAAAATGAAGTTTGAAGAGCAACGCTCTCCTACCCACTGTCAGGGAGTGCCAACACTCCTTACCCCTCTTTAGGGGAGCATTGCAACGCTCAGGACACCATTTTGGGGGAGCGTTGGGCTTTTCTGAGGGAATTTTGGGCAGCACTCCCCTACCCACTATCAAGGAGTGCTAGCGCTCCCTAGCCTTCTTTGGGGGAGCATTGCAACGCTTTGTGCACCCTTTTGGGGGAGCACCGGTCTGTTTGAGAAAATTTTGGGTTGTTGAGGAAAATCAAGGGAAAATCCCCTTAATCTTGGAAATCAGTTGGATTCAAATCTAAGGTCAAGGCTGGATCTTAGGGAGGATCCACAACTGATAGAGAAACATCATCAACCTATCCCAGGAATCTCTAAGGTGGTTGGGTCTCTCCAAGATTATATAAGGAGGTCTTCTCATGGTGAAAATCACATGGCATTTTAGAGGCATCAAACTTTTGATCTCATAAGGGAGATAACCAGTAAAGAATATTCATTTTGATGGTGGATTATTTGAGCAAGGGTCTGGAGAAAGAGAGCTTGGTGAAGCTACTGCATCTACATCTATGGTTGTAAGCACTTTTCTTTGTTTTCATTAATATAAATATGTGCTTGGCCTGTTTCCTTTAAGTTTGTGTATGTTTCATGAACTTATTTCTTTTGATAGATCTATTATGAAGCTAATCATAGTAGAGTAGGAAGTATGCTTCGTTGTTGCTGCTCATTGTATTGCAGGACCTTCTGAAGAACTTGGAGATCAATATCAGCCTGGATCGAGCGAGGAAAAACATCAGTAAAGGTATTTACCTTTATTTATTCTTCTTCCTTGAATAGTTTATCTTCATGAAAAGGAATGTCAATGTCCACATTAGCACCGTTCTGTCTTGGTTATAGGGGTCTAGTATCCAAGAGGGAATCCACTTGTCCGCAGGGGGATTTCTCTGTAACAAAGCTACTCTCCCGAATTGTTTTGATACTGATTTAAATTTGGATCCATGTCATCATGAGAATGAAACTAATTGTTTTATGTATGCATTTGTAGACAACCATGAATGTGAATTTGCAGATCAACATGCAGAAGAACAAGTCGTTGCCTCAATTTTCCTGTTTGATGACATTACAAATATTTTTGGTGAACCCAAGTATGATGAGTAAAATGATGACTATGAGGTTGAATTTTCAGAACAAGCAGTTGCACTTTCCAAATTTGAAAATGATTGTTTTCAAAAATCAAAATAAATCAGCAAATGTGCATATGGCAGCAGTGAAGAAAATGAAGAAATTTTTGAATCGGGTGAAAGAACTTTGCCATTTTGTTTTTCTTCTTTCAAATTGTTGAAGTAGAATGTTTATAATGTTTCAAATCATAAATCCTCCAGGCATGATGTTGAATATGAAGAAAGCAGTGGACTTGTCAATAAAAATTATCTTCCATTATGGTTTTATTCCTTTGAATTGTTGAAAGTAAACCATGAGATAACAAAGGAAGTAGGGAAGTCTGACTGCATTTCACAGTGACACTGTTTTACATGAGAAAATTGTTATCAGTGAAGAGGACCAACAACCTTCTCATACATATAATGACCCTGTTGTTGATTAAATGGAAGGTTATTTCAGTTTAGATTTGTAGCTGTGATCAACTACCAGCTTGGAAATGAAGATGATGGTCAATCAACTTGAGTGTTAGATATGGATTTCTTTCCACCAGGGGTTTCATTTCAGCCAACACTATATGTTATCACACTAAGTCACCTTGGATCTTTTAGTTTGTTTTTATCATTTTTAAAAGTCTTAGATTCTTATTTTTTCTTTAAAATAAATTTCTCATCCCTTTAATGTTATGTTTGATAGGACCCCTTTGGATGACTAAACCTTTGAGTCATAGCTCATGTGTTGATCCTGAATTTGATTTTTTATCCTTAAACCCTTTTTAGGTCATGGTATATTCTTTATGTCCCCTCTCTTGATTCATCCCTAGGTTGATACCTCCCATGATCAGGCTGATGTGACACACCTCTCTCCTCACTCATGACCTCACATGCATGCCTCATCATCCCCACTTACATGTCCAATAATTTTTTGATTTGGACGCACTGCCCACTCAACAGAAATTTCCGTAGCGCCTGTCACATTTATCATTCATCCACTCCAAGTCATGATTTCCATGACTGATACCATGTCCCTTGTTTTCAGTGCTAGAAGTTGGTTGAATTTCTTTCAAAATATCTTGCATTTATGATCCTTGGTAATGGTTTCTAAATTTGAAAAGTTCAGCAGTGTTGCACTGCATAAGTTTTCCAATTTCGATCAAGCGATCGCATGTCAACTAAATCCGATGTTGTGAGAGATTTAAGGCCCGAAGTTTCCTCAATCTCATCCTAAGATCACGCTGAGGATCTCAACAGATGTCGACTTCACAGGTATCCTTTGAAACCTCCTTTTCATATTAATTTTCACAGGAGATTTGTGATCGGGTTTCGGTTTGTTAAGATTCCAAGGTAGTAAGGGGGCCATATTTTCATACCTGTAAACATCCTCGCACATGTCCATGTTTTGATTACTGTTGTTTTTTATAGCCTTTGAAAGTCGCAATCCTGTAATAGCCTATCCTCTGTGTATGCGTTGCGCTACGTAGAGGCATTGCTCAAACCTTCTCTGATTATTCATTGCTTCCTTTCATCTTGTACGAAGAGTCATTTTGGGATTACCTCTTCACAGTCTACACTCTGAAAACTTGTATAAGTCTGGAGGTCCATTTCTCATATTCAAGCTCATTTTCCAAGCACTGTTAATTTTGAGGGCCATCTTTGTGCATTTGAAACTTGAATTGAAGCCTGTTGGTCAATAGAATCCCTTAAGCCTCTTCAAAACCCTCATTTTGAGTCATTGAGACCCCTCAGTCGAAGAAAGCACACAAAGGTGTCAAGATAGTTCAAAAATAACCTTTGTACATGCGCCTCTTTGACACAAAACCTATGGCAAGGGAGATGTTTCGAACAGAAGGATGTCTCTCTTTTTGCCAGATCATGTAGAGAGGCCACCCAGAAGTAGCAAAACAATTTGCATTAAATTTTGATGGGAAGAAAACCAGAGTTGGAGATTTGGAATTTGAGGTAATTGAAGCCTCCATCTCAGCTGCAACAGGGATCCCCATTTTAGGTGAAAATTGGTTCAAGGCCATGGTATTGAGTTCACCCTTCATTAAAGATCTCTTCAGGCTTGAATACTGAGCCAACGATTTATCTAAGTGTATGCCAAGGAATCAGTTGATTGACCAGTTTGACAGAATGTTGAAAATCATACAAAGATATTTTATTTGTGAAGGGATATTTAACACCTTGTATCATTACCACATAAGGTTGTTGTTACATTTTACTGGTAAGGTTCAGATGAATGTTCCTTATTACCTGCTGAGAAGTATAGGTAAAATGCCAGATAGGGTGCAAGCCAAATCTAAGGATGTGGATTCTATTCTTTTCCACTCTGGACTTATCAGGATGCTTGTCTTTGAAGAGTTGGGAAAGAAAGAGATTTCCTAGGAGCATTTTTTGGTTACTACTCACTTCAAGATGGAACCAACACCTACTCCCCAATCACAAATCACAGGTCCTTCATCACATACCAGTACTAAATCAGGGATCAACAAGAAGAGAAAGGGTAGATCCCCTATTTCAGAGATCAACAAGCAGGTCAGAGAAGCTGAGGAGGAAGTCTGTCCTTCTCCACACAGATATTTCTCACCACCACCTCCACCAGGGTTAGAAGAAGTTTCTTCTTCTACCAAGGTGACATATAAAAAAGAGAAGACACTTCTCTTTCCCTCTCCTCCTCAAGCAGTTGAAATCAAGGGTAAAAGACCTTTCACTAGGTCATCAATTTCTAAGGGGGTTTTCAAAGAGAAGTCTTTACCAGAAAACCCTATGCATAAGAAGAAAGGGAAATGCATTGAAAAATATGTAGAAGAAAAACAAGAAGACCCTATACAGAAAATCAAGGGTAAAGGTACCAAAAGACCTTTGGAGGGGAAAGATGAAATCCCTGTGAAAGATTGTGAAAAACCTATGAAGAATAAAGAAGAGGTTGTTGCGCAAGAGAAGAAGCATAAAGGAAAAGGTTTTGAGAAGGCTGATGAAACATGTAAGGAAACTCCTATACAGATGGAAGAAAAGGATGAGAAGAAGCTTGTTGAGACTGCACATGTCCCCAACTCCCTTGGCGATCATACCTTCAAGAGACTTATCAAACAACTTAAGGAATCAAGAAAAGAAGTGGCTCAATTGAAAAGGGAAGCCATATCTAAGAGAGCCAAGATGACAGAGCTTATGGAGGGCTACAGTGATACCCTTGACTTGGAAAAATTTGCAGCAAGAAGGGTTCAACCCCTTCATAGGCAACTCCAGAACCTCTACAGGAAGAACAGAGGCTTCTAGGCTTAGAACAGGAAGCTAAAGGCAGAACTGAAGCATTTCCAAGATGAGGTAACCCAAAGTAATTTGCAGGTGTTGGTTGAGGCTACCATTGAAGATGAAAAACCAACAGCTAAGGAGAGCATAACTACACTAAAGAAGCCTACCAATGCTAAGAATAATAAGTCTATTGAGTCAATTGAAGATACTCTTTCCACCAGAAAGAGTGTGAGGCTAAGTGTTAAAATGACAAAGTAGTTGGTAGTGGTAAACCCCATTTTTGAGAATTGTTCCTTTTGGGAAGGTTAACTGATATGCACATACTAGTTTTTCCACCTATACATGCTTATAGGCATTTAGATTTATGAATTTTGAACTTTTTCTAAGTGTTAGCTTCACTCAGCGGTAAAGGCACCTAAGTAAAATGATTTTGTCATCATGGAAGGACACAAACTGCTCTTCACACATTCAAGAGTCAAAGACGTTGTGTTTTGGCATAGCTACCCAAACCCATATGCTAACGCAGCGTAAGTGGCGCTGCATAAAGGTGCTACATAATATTTAGCAGGGAGCAGGTTTACACACAGGCACAACATAGGGGTGCTACCTACATGCGCTACTCAATATTGCAATAGAGGACAAATGTTGGCACAGATATGCAGCACAGTGGTGCTACCTACAGGCGCTACCTTCTCTCCTTGTTCCATTTTAGGGGGTGCTACACAGAGCTGCTACCCAAGGGAGTTGCCAGCAAACACCAGGGATCTAGGAAGACCAAGCCAATAGTTTTGGATAAGTTAACGATGGAGTAAATGACAGAAGTAGCAGTTGGCATTCAGAGGACAACTACAGGCTCCAAAGGGACACATGGAAAAATAGGAGCTGAGCAGCAAAAGAGGATCAAAGCAGTTAGAAGCATGATTGGATTAGTCACCAACACTTCCCTGTTTTATAGCATAGGTTGTTATCTTAGTTGTTAGAAGAAATAAATGTTTAGAGATTTTTAATGAAAAGAGGCCAGCTCTTACCTCTAGCTATTGCCTCCCTTTCTTGTTATAAATAGATAGATCAATTGCTTTAGCAGGTTCGGATGGTTGAGAAAGGCTCCCTAAACTGTAATATTTTGGATAAAGTGACTATGATCTAGTGTGTACTGGACTTAAGAATTTTTGACTAATTAAAAATCGACTTCTATTTCAGACTATCTGCTTCTAATGCTAAATGTTCATATTTGAATGCTTCATATGGATAACTATGGTAATGATATGATGGATGTTTGATCATTTTATTGTCAC
>JASDQU010011152.1:81960-104952 GCA_032191745.1 Picea mariana | reverse complement strand
GGAAAAATAGGAGCTAAGCAGCAAAAGAGGATCAAAGCAGTTAGAAGCATGATTGGATTAGTCACCAACACTTCCCTGTTTTATAGCATAGGTTGTTATCTTAGTTGTTAGAAGAAATAAATGTTTAGAGATTTTTAATGAAAAGAGGCCAGCTCTTACCTCCAGTTGTTGCCTCCCTTTCTTGTTATAAATAGATAGATCAATTGCTTTAGCAGGTTCGGATGGTTGAGCAAGGCTCCCTAAACTGTAATATTTTGGATAAAGTGACTGTGATCTAGTGTGTACTAGACTTAAGACTTTTTGACTAATTAAAAATTGACTTCTATTTCAGACTATCTGCTTCTAATGCTAAATGTTCATATTTGAATGCTGCATATGAATAACTGTGGTAATGATATGATGGATGTTTGATCATTTTATTGTCATGGTGTTTATTTAGCCCCTTAGTTTCTGATTTCAAGAAGATCTTGTTTTAAGAAACTTTCTTCCTTAGGCTCTTGTGGACCTGATATTTGCAGTAGCCCTTACATTCCTCTCATTCAAGTCTTCTTTCTATCCACATTTACTCCCAAACTACTAGTTGAAGTTAGTCAAGACCTTATTTTCTAGTACATGTTAGCCCTGTTTCTGAGTTAGGATATTATCATTTCGAGTTTTTCCATTCGACCTTTCAAAAAACACTCATACTTTCACATATAATCTGATGGGTACTAGGCTTACCTTCCTTGCAATCAGAAGGTGACTCCTAGTGCTAACACTTTGCTTCGGCTGAAATCCATTGAACATTTTGGTTGTTTTGGTTCCTCTTTTCTTGGATCTTTACTAACATTTTCAGACACTCCTCTTTATCATGGTCTGATGCGCGACAATACATACAAGTTGTTGGTGGAAGCAGACATTCCCTTGCATAATGTCTCAGTTGTTGGCAATTGTGACATACCACTAGTCCTCTACCTCATTCGAAACTTCCTCTTTCTTGTCCTCCACCTTTGTAGCCTGCTATATCTCCTCTCAATGTGTTGTACTGAGGCACCTGATTATACTGTGTGGTATTATACTGAGGTTGTGCTGCATTGTACAGTGGCTGCGAATTATTGTATGGTTGTTGCGCAATATTATAGTGTTGTTGCACAGTGTTGTATGGAGCTGGAACTGGATTAAAATGTGGTGCAGGTTGCCCCATCATCATTTATGCCTACACTCTATATGCGTCGGATGTCCTTTCTTGCATCAACTCCATAGTTATGCAGTCTTTGTCGTCATGGACTACTGACTTGCAAAAGGTGCAATATGAACTCTTCAGGACTGTCTCGTATTTCTGCATCATTGTGCAGTGATAAGGGTTGTGACCCAGTTTCTTGTAGATTTCACACCACAATCCTTCTCTTGGTAACGGATTTGGCATTCCTACTGCCATATATTGCGTGAATGTTGGACATTCATTCTTGTGGTGTCTTTCTGTCCTGCATGTAGTACACCAAACAACTTCTTGTTTGTCCTTGTTCTTATTATGGTTTAGTTGAAATGTTAGATTCTTCAATTCCTCCTTCAACTCTTCAATAGCTGGGTCCATTTGCTGGTACTGGTTTTCTTCCAGTTGCAGGGCTACCTACAGAGATTCTGCCTGTGTCTGGAAATTATGTTGTCGCAATGGATATTTTAAGTGTGGGAGCAATGAGTTGAAAAACATGTGTCGATGCTGCATCTCAGTCATGAGATATTTTAACTCTCCCTTAAGTTGCTTGAATCTTTGATCAATCTCCCATATAGACTCTCCTAGTTTCTGTCTTATTTTGATAATCTCATTCATGTACTGATCCTTTGAGATCGGCTTCTGGAAATCATTAATCAATAACTTCTTAATTTCTGCCAGTGTCCTTGTCGTCCCAAGGGCAATGTTTGCATCTAAACTCATGTACCATTTTAGTGCATGGTCTCTTAGTGTAATAGCTAGCTGTGCAAGTTTGGTATCTTCATCAGTGATCTGTTTTTCTTCCCATATCTTTGCACAAATGAACAAGTGTTTCTCAGGGTATTCTACTGCTTCTCCTCAAAATTCTGGTAACCTAATGGTGGGATTGTGTCCTGCCATTTTGAATGTTGAACTACTACCTCCACGCGATGTATATACTTGACTAGTGCTGCTCCTCCCATTGTTGTTCCTTGTGTAGATGTACTTCCTACTGTCTGGCTACTTCTGAACTTCAGTTGTCTAAATGGTGGTGTTCTCTTTGGTGTATTAGTCACACATGGGTTTATGGGTTCCACACTAACATTAATATGGATAGGATTGTTTGCTTATATTCCCATTCTTGTACCTCTCATCTTCATCTCATATGTTGCATGAAGGATTTCCTCAATCTTCTCCACATCCTAGAGATCCTCTACCTCTTCCTCATCACTCACCAAGCCTTCCCTCACGACTACAAATCCCTTCTTTGTATTCACCTTGTATTGGTAGGGTACTCTGCTACGTGTCTTTCTAGATGTCTCCATGATCTTCTCGATCTGGTCATCATCCATCATGATTGGGTCCAAGGTTTCTTCCTTCTTATCCTTATCCTTTCCTCCTTCCATTTATCCTCTTTCTGTCAGTGCTTCCCCCCTTCCCCCATGCATGCGAGGAAGTTTAGTTGTCTGACTCCATTGCCAATACTCCTTTGTTATACAACAATATCTTAATAGAAGTATACAATGATCGAATTTACCTTCCTCTAGGTCCACATAGAAACTCTTTCTCTGTTGTGTTGTACGAATTCATTGTGTCTACTGCAAACTCTATTATAAAACCTACCACAATACTGTCAAGCCAAAAGTATACTACGCGGGTGAACTTGTTGTTCACCTATTGTAACTGTTCAATCTGTACTGGGGTCCACTCTATCTCTCGAATCCAGTTCGTTGCATGGTTATCCTTCAACCTTAGTATCCACTCCTACAATAGATGTGGAAAATTACAGAAAAAGACTTCGTGTAAATCAGTAAACACGTATTTCTCAAGATATTTGTGAGGTGTTAGTTTAGGGTTTCTATTGTCTTTCTGTGCAAACTCTAGATCCTTAGTTCTTAACCAAGTTTCAATCTCTTCTTTTGTGGGATTCCATGGTCTCAACATCCCCTTCTAATGGATCATTGCTCTTTTCTTTTCTTCGCTCTTTTCTTGCTCAACCTGTCTCATCTACTCAACCCTCTCTTGTTCCTACCAATGAAAATGAAACCATTTGTTGGTTATTATTCTTCTATACTGTCTAAGTTTATTGACCCATGGTTCATGTATGTTTGGGTTTCCAACAAAGCCTCTAAAACTATTGACCCTCCTAGTAAACCAGAAGGCAACACAACACATAGAATGCACTGCACAGTCTCACCCAAGATAGATTTAATGGGTCGCTATAAGAATCAGGTGTTTACAACCTAGGATTGAGTGTGAGATAAGCGAGCTATTGATTGGACCATTAATTATAACTTGTAGCTGCAATATACTGTCATTCACGAAAATGCAGGAAATATAACAACTCATTCATTCAACATAATAATAACTGACTCAGACAATAAAGATATGCAAGAATTCATCACATAACACAAATGTTACCATGGTTCACCCCCTCCTAGGATACATCCACAAAGATTTGTCTCTCAGCTCTTTTATTATATTATGTCCACATATACAACGTCTCTCACTTACAACTCTTCACAGTTGGGTAATATCTATATGAGGCGGACTAGATCACACCAGGCTCCACGGCCTGCAATCTAACCCTCAAGATCTACCTTCCCTTGTTCTCTCTAGCTCAACAACTTATAAAAAAAATGGGTTATACAACATAATATCACGTATCGCATCAACTCATGCATAACTACAACAATAATAGTTTGAACCAACAACCCAAGTATATTTCTTAACTAATATCCAACAACCAACCCCTTATGATCCCTAAGTATCTATATTTATACATTTCGGGCTCTTCAACCATTTACAATACCTTACCAAAACCCTAACCCTACCGTCATTAGGTCTTCCTCCCATGTGTGTGTGTTGTTCTTCCTTCCATCTGTTGCTTTCCTTGCATGCACGCGTGTTGTGTTTCCTTCCAGCTGTCGTTTTCCTTGTGCATGCTTTCTTTCCCAAAACCGCCTTGCTTTTCCGATTTGGCATGCCTCCAACAACCCCCCTCTAACACATGGGCTAAACACGAGGTCGTGTAAGGAAAGGTAGAGGAGATAACCCCTCTGAAGTCGGACCAAGCGTAGTGGGGATTGTATATTGAGGGTCTTTCTTGGGAACCATACTGATCGCATTTTCCTACAAAGCCTCATGGACCTAGAATTCGTTTGAGATCCTCAGTTTTCTTCCAGACCAATTTATTTCAGCACCCTTGAAGAGATTTAGAAATTGTTATCCTTCTCATTAAAATCAGCCTGAATATCGACTGTACCCGCCTGGTGACTGACTGCGAAATGGCCTGGTGACTGACTACGAACTGGCAACCTAGTTGCCAACTTTTACAGACTTACATGGGTTACTGCGGGGGTATACCGCAGTACCTAGGGTGGATGTTGGGTCATGCTTTGCAAAGTATACCCAGAGGGTGTTTCCATGTTCGAGTTTCACTTGCACCAGTAATTTTCTCTAGTGTTGATTGGCATAACTGTCCTTCCGACTATTTAGTTGTCTGCTTGATTTGTCTTTAGGAACTTTTAGTGGCATGCTCTGTGCTCCCTAGTTTTCCATAGTGAGTTAGTTAGTCATTACTTTGGGTCTCTGACCTAGGGTGGTAGAATGCCCAGTCCGCTGATCGTGAGGACTCTTCAATATTCCGCTTAGAAATGTTGAGCTGCCTCTTTATAGGCATTGTTTTTTATACCAATGGTTCGCCAGAGTCAGTGTGTGAGACTTTACAGACTTGAACAATCCTACAAGGGAAGAACATATGCACAAGATATTCATGGAAAAGGTTACTGAAAATACCAACCAACAAACTCCTTCACAAATGGATTCTTGTTCTTTTCATTTCTTTGGAAATGTTGGTGTCCCTTTGATGGCCATTTTGTAGATTCCCGGGTTGAATGTGGGACTACCGGCTTGGTTGGGTACCATTCCAAATTTCTTGAATGCTCGTGATGCTTCTCAGTTAAGCACCTTATATCATGGCCATCATGTTTATGTTCCTTCATCAACAAAATATTTTCCTCCTCCTTCTACCTTCTCTGGTGAAAGTCTAGATCCTAGTAACCAAAAGTCTAAACGAAATAGAAAGATGTAGAATAAGAAGAAGAAATCACCAACCTCTGCTAGTCATGTTGGAGATAGGTCGTCAACCTCTACAAGTCATGTTGGGGGAAAATCAACAGCCTCTACAAGTCATGTTGGATATAGGTCGTCAACCTCTGCAAGTCATGTCGAAGACCAACACCCAGCCTCTCCAAGTCATGCTGGGGGTAAACAACCAACCCTTGCTAGTAATGTTGGAGATAGGTCAACAACCTCTACAAGTCATGTTGAGGACCAACACCTAGCCTCTACAAGTCACGATGGGGGAAAAATTTCAGTTACCGCTAGTCATATTGGCGATAGGTCTGTAGCCTCTGCGAGTCATGTTATCGACCAATCCCCAGCCTCTGCAAGTCATGTTGGAAATGTGCAACTAGCCATTGTAATTCATGTTGGGGGCATGAGCCTAGTCACTGCTAGTCATACTTTCAATAGGTATGTAGCCTCTGCGAGTCATTTTATTGACCAATCACCAACATTTGCAAGTCATGTTGGAAATGTGCAACCAACCACTGCTAGTCATGCTGGGGGAATTGATTCTATTGAGAAACCTAGACGAAAATGATGTAAGCCTAAGTTCCCTTGTAAGATTTTCAAGGGAGATCACCTTACTCATTTATGCCCTGGCCTTCCAGAGGCATGAAGATTGTGGTCACTATCTGCAAGCTCTTATGATTCTGATTCTTCTGATGTTTCTTCAAAACCTATTCAACCATTGGTTGATGAAGTGGTCATGCTGATGCAATCTTCAGCTGATCCCACTCCCCGTTTGGGGGGTGATGCACCTTCAAACCATGTTGTTTCACAACCTATTCAACTAGTGTTCAAGAAAGTGATCACACCGATGTAATATTCGGCTGATCCCACTCTTCTGATGGAGAGTGATGTGTCGACCGACTATGTTTTTAACATTTCTAGTTCAGTGCTTTCACAACAAGGGGGCATTCCGCTCACTTCAAGCACACCCCCTCCAAGTCCTAGGATGGTTTCCTTTGATTGGAATGAGCTTGTTGAGCCTCACCTTCCTTCTTCTGCACCTTTTCAAATAAGGGTTGAAGTTAATTCAAAAAAAATTTACTAATGTATTGTAGATGAAGGAGCCTCCACAAGTATTGTATCCTCCTCGGCTTGGCAAGATTTGGGTTCTCCCGAGCTTGTGTCTGCATCGCATCAGTTGTTGGCTTGTTACAGATGTCCTAGTGAATATTTGGGGATTCTTCCTTAGTTTCCTATCTCGTTAGGTGGGAAGTTTTTCCTTGTCGATGTTATAGTGGTGCAAGGATCATTAGATTTCAATATGATTCTTGGGCGTGATTATGTATATGCTATGAACACTGTGGTGTCTACACTCTTTCGGGTGATGCATTTCCCTCACAGTGGAAGCATTGTCACTATTGACCAATTGTCATCTGATAATCACCATCCTAATTCGACATTAGTTCAGCCTACCCCTTTATATGTTCCTAGTGTTGTGTATACTCTACCCCACCATGGGTTAATTATGTGGCATCTTATCCTCAGTGTTCAATTGATCTTTAGTAGGAACTTGTTCACTCATATTTTCCTTCTCAAAGCTTGGTTTCAACAATTGATCCATTGGTTTATCCAATGGGGGCATGGGAGCCCTTGCTTCTCCATCTTGGTCCAAGTGATCTCGAGTCTCTTATTGAGTCTGATCTCACTATTTGTAGATCCTCAAGCCCTCGTGCTTGTGATTCTTCGTTGATAGACTCTGTCAGTCCTGGATAGAACCTTCATCATCATATGGAATATGGTCATTTTTCTTTTCCCTTTGGGACTATCGACCATCCTCATTTGTGTGATTTCTCAAATTTTGAATTTCCTCTGAATGAGGCTATCCTTGAAGGCATGACTACAGTTTCTATACCATGGGAATACTTACACCATGGTTTGTGTTTTCTTCCCTGTTGGGAGACTTTCCAGGCTGACTATCAAAGAAACTCTTGGTCAAAGCCTCGCAGCAGGCTCTACCTAAACTACTACCATGCATGAGCCATATGGCTGTGGGGTACCTTGTACATATTATATAGTCTAGGTTTGTTTTTTTGAAGTTTTGTATTCAATAACACCTCTTATTTTTTGAAGTTTCTATCTATATTGGATCTATTAACTTCTGGATGAGTGTTATTGGTCTTATATGTAGGATCTTGGAGATCTTGTTTCTTTGACTTTTGTTCATCGTATCGATCCATTCTAATAGGTATTGACCTAGAAACTGGCATATAGGTTAGGTTTTTCCCTACTTGCATTTTTGCATTAGTCGTTTTCTGGTTCATTTGGCCTTAGGATCAACCCCATTGAAGTGAGACACATAACCTTATTAGCTGCTTTAGAAGTGTCGTAATTAGGTAGTAGAGCCTACCTCTACATGGATGCCCTAGGTATATCCTTTTCTTCATTTTGGCATCCATGCCATGAGTTTTAACTGTAGCCTTGGGAGTCCTTGTTAGTCCCATCATGATTACATATTGAAGCCTCGTTCTTCTTTCTAATCATCATTCTTGGCCTTACCTTTGGGAATCCCTAATGAACACGCTTTGTTGTCTTTCAAGCTCACTTTTAAATTTCGAAAGAAACATCCAATGAGACTGTATTTATCCTTTTCGATCTCGTATGGATTACTTGAGAAAAGTAGCCCCCTAGAGTCTTCTTTAAGCCCTTTTTAGACTCTCTAAAAATTGAAAAGATTGCAAAGCGATCTTGTTTCCCTTCATGCTTTCCAAACTCAAATTTGAATGCACATCTGTTCAGTTGTAGTTTACCCCTTTTTCAGTCCGAATGGATAATTTTACGAATAAAGGTATGCTCTAGGAACTTCGGTTCTCTAGAATAGTATCCTCAAAAGTCAATTTAACCCTTTTTCAGGCCCAAGGGGATAAATTTTTTAAAAAGGAACATTCTCCTTAGTTTTGGTTTATCTCTTTTTCGAGCCTTGGAGATTACTTACGAAAAAGGATCCCCCCTTAGAGTCCATAGTTAATCTCTTTTCATAATCCATGAATATGAAAAGATCGTCAAGTGACCGTGTTCTTTCACAATCGTTAAATTGGTCCAGAATAACATGTACTTGGCATGAGTTTAAACCTTTTTCCAGCCAATAGCTTATTGCAGAAAAAGGTATGCCTTGGGAGATTCGTCTCACCAGGAGAGTTATCTTGACTTATATTTTATACTTTTTCGGGCTAAGGAGACTAAACTCATAAAAAGGCTATGATTCCATAGTTAAGTTCTTTTCAAACTCCTTAAAATTGAAAAGATAGCTAAGTGATCTTGTCTTTGTCACACTCATTAAAGCGGTTTTGAAAAGACGTCCTTTCGGTGCAAGTTTAACCCTTTTTCGAGCTGATTGGAGTAATTGTGAAAAAAAGTACTCCCTAGAGTCTTCTTTTTGAGTTTTTTCAAACTCTCTAAATGTGAAAAAACCACCGATCTTACCTTCTATGGTCTTGTAAAATTTACATTTAAGGGGTCTTGTTGTGTCATGTTTAATCACATTGCATGTCTTATCTTTGCGTCTTTGGCCTAATGTCGGCTCCATGTTGCTATCAACTGAACATTTAAAGCATTCCTTATACTCAAGCCTTGCAACATGTTTTTCCTCTACAATCTAACACCTTGACCCATGGAGGAATTTTCCCCGAGTGTCCTTATTCTGCACATGTCTCCTTTCCTTGAGCATCAGTATGTTCCATGTGCTTGGAACTAGTTTGCTTGCTCACAACACCCATTCCTCCTTTGTAATGTAGCATCATTTTATTCTTTTTCAAGATTGTTTAAAATTTGAAAAAGACAAAAAATAAAATATTCCAAGAAGAGGTGACGAGAAATTTACATTCTTTTTTCAATAGAAAAGATAGTCTCCCTTGGACAAAGCACATCCTTCTGTTTGTTTGTCAAACATTGGGATCTATTATGACCTTAGGAATATATTCTCGCTACATAGATATGTGTCCTCCTCTGTTTGGTTACTCTTCCAAACATATGGATAGTTTTAGGTGCCTCTTGCATCACAGACTTATGTCAATGTCACACTGCTTGAGTCTGATAATATTTCATGCTTTTGTCGAAGGGGAGTTTTATCCAACCTGAGTCAGCCATTTGCAATTTGTATCTTAAATTTCATGAGTCAGCCATACCGAGAGTCCAGTCAAGTCTAGATTGAAAATTGATGAAGTTCTACGCCTGATCATCTAGATCCACCAATCTTTTCCCGGCGGCTTGTTGAAGACCTCAAAGCAGTGAGTCTTACATTCTCATTGTAATCCTACCCAAGCAGTTGAATATATTTAATTTTTTTCTCGAGCTATGAATTCCTCATCTCCAGCCACATACGTTGTTACTTCTTGAAGATGAATATTATATTGTATTTGAATAACATCGAATGATTTTGAGATGTATATATGTTGTGTATTGCTCGTGACTACACTTTATATAAACAATTATATATGACATGGATATGCAATGTATTTTATTGGTAGCCATGATTTATTTCATCCCAAGCATGGCTATGCCCGCCTCAGAGAGATAATTGTTGTTTTGCACATGACACCTCCCGGACTCTAGTCTTGGGCTCACTCGACTTTGTGCATTCTCACTGGTAAATATATTGTATTGTATCTCGGCCATCAATTTCTCTTTTGACTTCATACATTAGGGGGCATATGTTATAGCCCTAAAATTCCCTACTCATGCATACATGGCATTGGCCTTTCTACTTGATGATCCAGATTTTATGAGAAGAACAAAATGACTATAGATTATTAACAGGTGCTTAACACAAAATCACAGAGATACAGTAAAAATGGTTTTCTATTCAATAAGGAAATAAGTTGAAACTGTAAAATGCAGCAGAAACAAGCTTGCTGGAATGGTGGTGGCTTATCTCTAAGAAGAGATGTGATGGTGTCGCTCATTTGAAAGAATATGATTACAATGAGGCTCTGAAGGCCTTTTTACAATAAACAGGAATGCAAAAAACCCTATACATCCAAATACCTAACCCTAGGAGATGAAGTGCCAAAAGTCATGTGGGCCCCGTTTGGGTAAGTTATTACATCAACTTCCTGGGGTCGTAACTTTTGCATACAATATTCGTTTTAGGTGTATGATAGCCCATTGGAAAGGTATCATCGAGGAGATTCATTTTTGGGGTGCATTCATTCCTTTATCTATCATTGAGAAGATCTATCTTGAAATACCTTCATTTAGACCCTCAAAATGGCCTAGGAAGTTAAAACTGCTAAAAATAGTAAATTGTCAAAATTGACAGAAAACTGTTTTGAGCCAGTTGGAAAAGGTGGGTAGCCACCAATATCCACCTGGATCAATACCCCCTCCTTAGGAAGCAATGGTATCCATTGCATTGAGTTCCCCCATCAGATGAGGAAATTTCTACTGAATTTGGCCTCGGGTGAGCCACTTGCCTTGGTATAGGAGTTGCCCTGCTTTGACGACTCGATAAAGTTGGATCCTTTGTTGTCAACTTACCTTGATCTGTGTGTCCACAATCCGATCACTGGATGCATGTTGTATGCAGTTAGGGTTGATCTTTATTGGTGTCAGTTTTTTTGCTACGTCAGAGGTGTCCAATAATGGTGGAAAATAAGGGTAAAGGAGATCCATGTTGAACACTCGGTGCAGGCCAAGGAAAGGAGGAATGTCGAGCTCATAATCATTATCCCCTACAACCTTGGAGATGGTATATGACCCATAACGGAGTGGGCGAAGCTTCTGATGGGGTCCTATAAGGCTATGCCCACCTCAAAGAGATTATCGTTGTTTTGTAGATGACACTTGCCAAACTCTGGTCCTGGGCTCACTCGACTTCGTGAATTCTCACTGGTAAAGATATTGTAATGTATTTCAGCCATCAGTTTCTCTTTTGACCTCATACATTAGGGGGCATATGTTATGGCCCTAAAATTCCCTACTCATGCATACATGGCATTGGCCTTTCTACTTGTTGATCCAGATTTTATGAGAAGAACGAAATGACTACATATTATTAACAGGTTCTTAACAAAAAATAACAAAGATACAGTAAAAATGGTTTTCTATTCAATAAGGAAATAAGTTGAAACTGTAAAATGCAGTGGAAACAAGCTTGCTGGAATGGTGGAGGCTTATCTCTGAGAAGAGATGTGATGGTTGCGCTCATTTGCAAGAAGATTATTACAATGAGGCTCTGAAGGCCTTTTTACAATAAACAAGAATTAAAAAAACCTTAGACATCCAAATACCTAACCCTAGGAGATGAAGCACCAAAATTCATGTGGGCCCCGTTTGGGTAAGTTAGTACATCAACTTCCCGAGGTCGTAACTTTTGCATACGATCTCCATTTTAGGTGTATGATAGCCCATTGGGAAGGTATCATCGAGGAGATTAATTTTTGGGGCTCAATCATGCCTTCAAATATCATTGAGAATCTCGATCCATAAAAAACTTCATTTAGACCCTCAAAATGACCCCGAAAGTTAAAACTGCTAAAAATAGTAAATTGCCAAAATTGTCAGAAAACTGTTTTGAGTCAGTTGGAAAAGGTGGGTGGCCACTGATATCCACCTGGATGAATCATCCCTCTTTAGGAAGAAATTTTCTCCATTGTATTGAGTTCCCCCATTAGATGAGGAAATTTCTGCTGAATTTGGCCCTGGGTGAGCCACTTGCCTTGGTGTAGGAGATGCCCTGCTTTGACGACTCGATAAAGATGGATCCTTTGTTGTCGACTGCCCTTGATCTATGTGTCCACAATATGATCACTGGATGCCTATTGTATGTAGTTGGGGTTGAGATTTTTTGGTGTCATTTGTTCTTCTACATCGGAGGTGTCCAATAATGGTGGAAAATAAGGGCGAAGGAGATCCACGTTGAAAACTGGGTGGAGGCCAAGGAAAGGAGGAATCTTGAGCTCAGAACCATTATCCCCCATGGCCTTGGTGATGGTGTACGACCCATAACAGAGTGGGAAAAGCTTCCGATGGGGTCCTATAATGGGTCCTGCCACCCGACTATAGTGGGATTCCCAGATCAATTTCGCCCGCTCACTTGATGGAACACATACATGGCCCAGACGACACAACAACCCATCCTGACGATGGAAATTATCGACAAATGTGTTTTCACCCAACATTTGGTAGGTGGTGATGAAGTCTGGGTTTGTCTCATAGAGCTGGGGCCATCTAGAGGTCTCATGGCTGCAAGAGTCTAGCACCATGGTGAGTGCCGCGACTGGTGGTCTGCTGAGGCAGTCAACGACGTGATTGGTGCTTCTTGTTTTATACTTGATGTTGAGGTGGAATTTATGCAAGTATGTGGACCACTTTTGATGGCAATCATTCTGCAATTTTCCTTATGTCTGCATGAACTGCAACGGCTTATGATCAGTGTAGATGACTGTCTCCTTCCCAAGAATGTAATGTCTCCACTGGTGGCAAGCTTGCACAATGGAGTACAATCTTTGTTGTAAGTAGGGTAATTACGGATAATATCTGATAGTGTCTCACTATGATAGGCCACTGGGTGGCCGTGCTGAGTGAGAATGACACCCACCGGATAGTCTGAAGCATCTGTCTCAATCTCAAAGGGTTGTTGCAGGTATGGTAGTGAAAATATTGGGGTTGAGCACAAGCGCTGCTTCAAATCATCGAACGCTTTTTGTTGGGACCGACCCCATGCAAATTTTACCTTACCACCACCCCTGGTTATTTGACTGAGGGCCCATGCAATATGGGAGAATCTAAACATGATCCTGCGGTAGAAATTGGCAAGGCCCAAGAAGCTCTGAAGCTCAGTGAGTGTGGTTGGGGCTGGCTAGCCACAGATGACTTGGATCTTGGTTGGATCCACATGTGCGCCATGTTTATCAATGATGTAGCCCATGTAATGGACCTTGTCCATGCCAAAGGAGAATTTTTCCAAGTTGGCATATAACTTGTGCTGCCACAGGGTGTGCAGAACCTGTTGAATATGATGGAAGTGTTTGGCCCAACTCTTGCTATAAATGAGAATGTCATCCAGATACACCACTACAAAAGTATTGGTGAATGGTCACATGATATTTTCCATCATCCTCATGAAAGTGGCTGGAGAATTTTTCAAACCAAAGGGCATGAACTTGAAGGCGATTTTCCATACATATGTCTGTTCTATCAGGACCTGGTGGTAGCCAGACTTCATATCAATCTTACTGAAGTATTTGACCCCCGTGAGTTGATCAAGGAGGTCGTCGATTTGGGGAATCAGGTACCAATTTCTGACTGTGATTTTATTTAGAGCCTGTTAATCAATGCATAGTCGCTAGTTTCCATCTTTCTTCTGTACCAACATGATTAGGCTCCCGCAGGGTGATGAGCTGGGATGGATGTGCCCCTTATGGAGAAGTTATTGGATATGTCACTTGATATCCTCATTCTCTAATAGAGAGCAACGATAGATTGGCCCATTGGGTAGCAATTCGCCAGGGTTTATGTCGATGGGGTGTTTGACCTAGAAGTGCATAGGTACCCTGGTAGGTGAGGAGAAGATATCTTAGTATTCTTCCATGACCTTATCTACTTGCTTCTGCTATGTGGAGAGGTCAGCCGCAGAGACCCTGGATGTGGCTGTAATATTTCACTTATTCTGAGAGCGAATCATGAAGAAGACAAACTTCCCTCTTTGAGAGATGACCTTCTTGCATTGCTTAGCAGAGATCAAGGAAATAACACTAGGTGGGACTACCTCAGGTATCTTGTACAATTTCCTGTTCAAAGTAATAATAACACTACGAGGCCTAGACTCATATACAACATGACATTTCCATAAATAAGGTTGGCCCAAAAGAACATCACAAACTTTGAGAAGAGAAACATCACACAATACCTCGTCTTTGAAGGGTTTAATACCATACGACAGTCAACACTGTTGGATGACGCAGATATCGCTTCCTTGGCGGAGCCATCCAATGGTGTAGGGTTGTGGGTGCAGCATTGTCGGTAGGGCCAACCGCTTGACGATCTCTGTTGAGATGAGGTTCTTCTGGCTACCACTATCAATGATGAAGTGCAGCAAGGTGCCTTTTACCCACATCTGTGAATGGACAAGGCGTTCTCCTTCTTCTGGATCGTTTGGTTCACCAGGATGAAGCTTGGTGTTAGCAACAGTGGCACTAGGTTCCATGTCAATGATATGTCTTCCCTTTCCTAGTTCTGGCTTAGAGTCAGAATCCTCATCTGATTCAGAGGCTTTCACTTCAGCCACCAGCAACTACTTTGAGCAGCAGTCAACAGTGTTATGCCAAGGACTCTTATGGAAGTCGCACCACTTCTCGGTATATTTCTTTGTCTTTTCGGTGTCCTTATTTTCTTATGGTTTGGACTGGTTGTCCTGATACTACCCATATTTGCTCTGCCCTTTGTTTTGTGGGTTGGGGCCGCCCTTTCCTAGATTTTGTTGTGTGGGGTTCCTAGGACCAAATTGTTGCTTCTTTTGTTTGAGCTTCTGCTCAATTTTGACGACATATTGGTAGGTCACGCCCAAGGATGAGATTTCCAGAAATTCCATTTCGGTCTGGATGTATCTATGAAGAGCATTGTGATACTTGAGCACCAGATGTCACTCTGAATCTTTGATACCCAAATTGGTGAGGAAGGTATGGAATATATTTGTGAAATCTGGCACTGCTTGGTCTCTTTCTTGCCGCAGTGTGGTCCATTTGGTATACAAGTCGTCATAACTTCTGACGAGGTAGTATTGTTCTTTAATAGAATCCTTGAAGGATTCCCAAGTGGTCATGACTATAAATAATGAGGGTTCCTTTGTTTCTTTTTGCTCACAGAAAGTTTCCCACCAATATTTGACATGGGAAATGACTTTGAGGAACACAAAAGTAATATTTTCTCTATTTGAAAAGTTATGGACAAAAAAATACCCTTCTAGTAGATTCAACCACTTGTCTACAATGTCTACATCTATCTGACCTTCAAATATAGGAATATCAAAGGTTATTTGTACCTTGAAGGGGGTGGTGCCTCCGCTCGAAGAAGATGTATCATCTGTTGGTAGCCTCCAAAGGATTTGCGCGAAACTATCCATCATCTCGTTCCTTTGTTGCATGAGGGCTTCCTCAATCAACAGTCTGAAAGGATCTCCTGTCCCGTCATCTTTCTTTTCTTTTTCCATGAGAGGTCACTTGGGAGTTCGAGAGATTTTGTCCTCAAGAGAAACAATATCGAGGCCCAACTCTTTGTACTCTGACCTCGTTGAGGACATGCATTAAGACGACAAGGAGCAGACCACTCTGATACCACTGATCTAGATTTTATGAGTAGAACAAAATGACTACAGATTATTAACAGGTGCTTAACAAAAAATAATAGAGATATAGTAAAACTGGTTTTCTATTCAATAAGGAAATAAGTTGAAACTGTAAAATGCAACGGAAATAAGCTTGTTGGAATGGTGGCGGCTTATCTCTAAGAAGAGATGTGACGGTTGCGCTCATTCGCAAGAAGATGATCACAATGAGTCTCTGAAGGCCTTTTTACAATAAATAGGAATTCCAAAAACTCTAGACATCCAAAAACCTAACCCTAGGAGATGAAGCGCCAAAAGTCATGTGGGCCCCATTTGGGTAAGTTAGTACATCAACTTCCCGGGGTCGTAACTTTTGCATACGATATCCGTTTTAGGCGTATGATACCCCGTTGGAAAGGTATCATCGAGGAAATTTATTTTGGGGGCTCAATCATGCCTTTGGATATCATTGCAAATCTAGATATGAAAAACCTTCATTTAGACCCTCCAAATGGCCCCAGAAGTTAAAGCTGCTAAAAATAGTAAATTGCCAAAATTGCCAGAAAACTATTTTGAGCCAATTGGAAAAAGTGGGTGGCCATCGATATCCACCTAGATCACTTGCATAATTTTCTAATTCACTACTGAGGAACTCTTTTTAAAAAACCATTTTTTGGAGCATACATATTCTTTATGCATGTTAGACAACCCATGTACATACGCTATCTGCATACTAAAAAACCCACGTTTACCTCCAAAAATTGAAAAAATTAAAAAGTTGCAAGGAATTCGGTGGAATTTATGGGCTATTGGAGTTTTCCCAACCAATTCATCTGCTATAGCCCATCCCCAAACCGAATAACTATCCTTTTGTCATATAAAAGGAGGTCTTGGGGTATCATTCCATAATAAAGCATTAGAGCGGTGAAACTCTGCCCAAATCCATTTCCTTTCTTGCCCAAGTATTTCTTGATTAAGATTGTTTGTCATTGATGTCAACCCTTGAAGAAAGCCTGGTAGCGAATTCCGGTAGCACAAAGGTTTGAGTAATGGACCCAAGGTTGTTTCATGTATAATGATATGAGTTTTAATATATTTTAAGATAATACTATTCTAAATGGATAGTAGATGTCATTCCATTTTCGGTTGTATGTAGAACATCACATAACTCCTCACGGTTACAGAGTTATGGCCATGTGAAGTTGGAGAACTCAGGTTTGGGTAATGGACCCAAGTTTGTTTGATGGATAATTGTATGAGTTTTGATATATTTGAATGTAATACTATTCTATATGGATAGTACATGTCATTCCATTTCTGGTGGTATGTGGAACGTCACATAACTCCTAACAGTTTAAGAGTTATGGCCTTACGAAGTTGGAGGACCCTCATATGCCATCTAGAAGCCCCAAAAGGTCAAAGTAGTCAAAGTGGTTTAAGAGATTTTAGAAGGTAAATAATAAAGTGAAGTGATGAGTGTACTATAATTCAAAGTTAATAAAAAATAAATTATTTAAATAATAAATTTAATGGAGAAATTAGAAGTGGGTTAAACCTAAAATAAGGAAAGTGGGCAAAGTGACCTAGAAGATGTTTTTAACGAAGCTACTTGGAGAGTATAAATAAGAGGCAAGGCTCTGTAATTTTAAACACGTTTGAGAATATTGAATATCTATAGGTGTCTGAGGTAACCAAAGGATATCTAAGTTGTATTTATTAGGGAAGGTGAAGAAAGGAAGGCCAGAATTCAAGGAAGGATAAATTCGTCTGATGATGCTTTCTAAGGTATGTTATTTACAGGTCATCTCACCATTTTCGCAATAACGTTTTTCTAGAATGATTCAGACCATGAAATTTATATTCCATTGAGGAAACATATCCAAGTATCCATGTTAAAAAAATCATCTAGTGGGTCATTGTATTTTTGGAGTTACACTCCGTGGAAAATAGGGTTTGTGGCTAGTCCTGAAACTAGTCTAAAAAAAGTGTTTCGGGTAAAAATGTCATAACTTCTTCATAACAGATACAGATTTGGTAAGACCAAATGTGTTCTTTATATTACAGTCTGTATTATGTTGTGTAATAGTTTCATATCTATTCAACAAATATTATGTGCGGGGAACTCTCTACAAGGTCACTCTCTAGAATAAGCCATAATTTAGCAAGGTATGCCATTCTTGCTATAACTCCTTTTATGAGAGGTTCCAAGTAGTGAAACCTGGAGGAATTCCAAAAAACACACTGAAGAACATTGTGTAACATTTTAAGATTTTTATTCATTACAGGTACAAAGTTAGGATTATTTCAAGTTAGGGTTGTTGACTAATCCAAAACTAGTCATGTGAGACTAAAGAAAAGTTTGATGAAAATGCTAGTCTCTTGTTTTTAAAGTTAAGGAAGGGTTGTAGGTATGTGATCATATACACCAGGTCTATTACAGAGTTACAAATCATATTTGGATGATGATATTGATGAGGGCTTTTGGTTGAGGTACATGTTGGGTACATGGTTGAGACAAGTTGTTGATGAGTTGGCACATACATGAGGTGTATAGTTGATGATGTTGATACATATTGATGAGTAGTTGACAGATGATTGGTACATACTTGGTACATGGTTGGATGCACTTTTTTATGGTACAGGTTGATTACAGGTTGTTTGGTACAGGTTGGTGCATGGTTGATGCACTTGTTTATGGTACAGGTTGATTATAGGGTGATGCATGGTTGATGCATAGTTCAAATTTATTGGTACAAGTTTACAACGGTATATATCATAGTGATAGTGTGATAGTGGTTCCATCATTCTACTTCTAATTCAGGGCGGTTGGATGGGGCAAGGATAGGTGGTTGTAGCCACCTTTCGGTTGTAGCCAGAGAACATAGGGGGTTGTAGCCTCCTTCTAGTTGTAGTGAGAGAGTTGGGGAGTTGGAGATTCCCTCAGATTGTAGCCTGATAATATAGGGGGTTGGAGCCTCCTTCTAGTTGCAGCTAGAAAACAAAGGAAGTTGGTACTTCCAATGAATGTAATTATTCAAGACATATAAGAAAACAAATTTGGTGGTTTTCTCCCGCCTTGGGTTTCCACGTAAAACACTGATGTACTGTGTATGTGTGTGATTTTTCATTTCTTATTGTTCATTATGGGATAATAATTCTACATTGATATAACACTTGGATTATTTGGTTAAAAAGGATTATAATTGTGCTATTACTGATTCACCTCCCCTCTCAGTAATCCAACAATTGGTATAAGAGAAGGTTCCTTTAGAAATTAGTTTAACCACTGAAAGGTAAATCATGGAGAGTACCAACTTGTATAAAAATGGAATACCAGAGTTTTATGGACAAAAGTATGATTTTTGGAGCATAAGGATGAAGACATATATATAGGCACATATATTTCAAGTTTGGCAATCAATTGTAGATGGATACACAGCACCAACACTTCCACCAACAAATGACAAAGCAATGAAACTCGGTGAGAATAATTTCAAAGAAACAAATGCACTTTTGAATGGTATCAATGATATGGTATTCACCAAAGTTTCACATTGTAAATCCACAAAATATATTTGGGACAAGCTTTGAAGTATTTATGAAGGAGATATAAAAGTCAAAGCAGTAAAGCTTCAAACTTACAGAGGTCAATTCGAACAACTAAAAATGAAGGAAGATGAGAAAATTGCAGCCTACTTCTTACGAGTCGATGAAACAGTGAATGCAATCATAGGATTGGGAGAAGTAATCAAAGAATCTGTAATTGTTCAAAAGGTACTAAGATATCTTCCTATGAGATTTAACCCTAAGATATCAACACTAGAAGAGAGATCATATCTAAACTCAATAAGCATGGACGAACTGCATGGAATCTTCACAGCATATGAAATGAGAACTGAACAAGAAAATATATATGTAAAAGAAGCAACCTTCAAAGCATCCAAAAGATCAAAGAAAAAGCAACAAGAAGAATATAGAAGCAACATTGATGTCTCGGCAAATGATGAAGAAGTGACCAAATTCGTCAAAAGACTGAACAAGGGAACCAATGGTAGGTATAGAGGTAAGCTTCCTTTAATTTGTTTTAATTGTGATGGTATTGGTCATTTTTCTAACAAATGTCCTTATAAGAAAAAGAGAAATGATGAAGGTTACTCAAAATGAAAACAAACATATAAAGGAAAAAGAACTACAAAGAAAGTTTTCAAGAAAAGCTTATGCACCAAAGCATACACCTCATCATCAGATGAAGATGAAGTCAGTGACAGTGAGACAGGAAGAGTTCTATTCATGACAGTAGAAGACTCTGATAAAGAAGACTCTGAAGAAGAATATGAAGAAGCCAAAGAAGAATATGAAGAAATTGAAGAGGCGGAAGTTAACTTTTGAGAAGAATTAATGTGTGCCATAGAAGTTATCAGAAGAGAAAACCAAAAGAACAAGAAACTACAAGCAGAACTAGACAAGAAAAAAGACACTCAAGAACTAGAACAAATGATCACAAAATTGAAGGTTCAAATAGAAGAAGATAAAAGAATTGAAGAAGCACTCAAAGAACGGATAGAAGAAAATGACAAGATCATTGGAAACTTGGAAGCCGAAATTGTCACATTAAGAAAGGATATTCAAAAGAAAAATATGCAGAATAGCTCAAAAGTTTTGGATGACATTATCAGCAGTCAAAAACCTCATTTTGACAAGACCAGAATTGGATACAATCAAACAGAAAAGTGATCAATCTCCAAAAAAACAAAGCAAGAAACATATGTAGAAACAATCAAAGAGGATAGAAAGATTACAAGGACACTCCTCCACCGAGAAGATTCAGATTTCAGAATCAACAACCGACATATAGGCCTCAATAAGAAGAAGGATTCACAAGATCACCTCCTTTCAAAAGATCCTAAACTCCCAGGTATCAAACTATATTCTTTGGTTTATGTTATGCATGTAATGATTTTGGACATAAATATGTGAATTTCAGAGATAACAACAGGAACAATAACTACTTTGAGAGTCATACACAAAGGGGTTATCCAAGAAGGCCTAGTGAAACACAGAGAAGAAGTTACAACATGTTTGAATCTTTGAGCACTGAAGTGGAATGTTACAAATGAAACAATTTTGGACATATGGCCAAAGATTGCAGAATGATAGTCCCTCCTAAAGAACTGCAACAAAAGAACAATCACAGACATGAACCTCAGAAAAGAACATGGATAAGAAAGCATGATCAATATAGCAATGAAAAATGCACACTCGCTTTACAATCTAAACAAAAGAAACATGGTTGGTATGTTGATAGTGGATGTTCAAAACACATGACAGGTGATAGAGACAAGTTTCTTGCAATATGAAAAGAAAGAGATGGATCACTTTCCTTCGAAAATGATAATTCAACCAAAGTCATTGGAAAAGGCACAGTTCGAATTGGGAATAAAAATGAAAAGGCAGAAAATGTTCTACTAGTAAAAGATATGAAACATAATCTTTTAAGTGTGAGTCAAATGTGTGACGAATATCATAAAGTTACTTTTGATTCACAAAAATGTGAGATAAGAAAATAAGGTTCAGGGAATTTGGTTGCTACAGCTGCAAGAACTTCAAGAAACATATATGTGTTAAGTGAAATTGGAAATGAAAAGTGTTGTCTCNTTAAGTGAAATTGGAAATGAAAAGTGTTGTCTAGGAAAGGAAGATGAAAGTTGGCTATGGCACAAAAGAATGGGTCACATACATTTTGATAACCTTGTCAAAGTCATCAAAAGAGAAGCAATCAAAGAAATGTCTCAGATGACGAAACCAACAAATACCTTATGCAAGCATTGCCAACAAGGAAAGCAAACAAAGGCCAGGTTCAAATCAAAGGAATATTCAACGACAAGACCATTGGAAATTGTGCATACTGATCTAGTTGGACCAACTAAAACAAAGGGCTTAAAAGGTGAGAAATACTTTATGTTATTAGTTGATGATTATACAAGAATGACTGCAGTTTTTTCTTTCTCAAGAATAAGTCAGGAGCTTTTGAAAACTTCAAGATCTACAAGGAAATGGTTGAAAATGAAATGGATTCAAAAATCAAATGCTTGAGATCTGATAATGGGGGAGATTTCACCTCAAATGAATTTATGGACTACTACAACAATCATGTAATAAAAAGACAATTCTTCATTGCTAGGACACCTCAATAGAATGGAGTTGTTGAAAGAAAGAACATGACAATACAAGAAATGGCTCGAACAATGCTAATGGATTCAAAATTGACAGATATTTTTTGGACACATGCAATGCATACATCACTTCACATTCAAAACAGAGTAATTCTCGGAAACAACACTAACAAAACTCCTTACGAAACATGGAAAGGAAGACCAGCAAATGTAAAACACTTCAGAGTTTTTGGAAGAAAATGCCATATCAAAAGAGAAGATGGCGGAGTGGGAAAGTTTGACTCTCACATGGAAAAAGGAGTACTTGTTGGTTACTCAAGTACAAGGAAATCATGCAAGTGTTACAATCTAATATTGAACAAAGTTGTGGAAAACATCAACATAACAATTGATGAAACGGGTAGACCAAAATCAAAGGAAGAAAATGAATCAATGAAACAACCCTTAGAAGAAGAAGAATAAGATGAAAAAGAAGTAGAAAAGGAAGATGAAGAGAATCCGACAGAAACAAAATATCAAGTTCAGCAAGTGTCTCCAAAGACACCTAGCAGATGAGTACAAAAGAATCATCCTTCAGATCAGATTATCGGAAACAAAGATGCATGAGTTGAGACTAGAAGAAAAATTCGTTCACCAAAAAAAACACACCTAGCACTCTTATCTACAATTGAACCAAACTGTTTTGAAGAAGCCAACAAGTATGAATTTTGGAATAAGGCCATGGATGAAGAATTGGATCAAATAGAGAAAAATAACACTTGGGAACTGGTTCCAAGACCAAAGAATAAGAATGTGATCGGCACAAAGTGGGTCTTCAGGAATAAATTGAATGAAGATGGACAAGTTACTAGGAACAAAGATAGATTGGTATGTAAAGGATATGCATAGGTTGAAGGAATCAACTTTGAAGAGACATTTGCCCCAGTTGCCAGAATGGAAGCAATTTGTTTTCTTTTAGCTTATGCATGCTCCAAAAATATTAAAATGTATCAAATGGACGTAAAATCATCTCTTCTGAATGGGGAAATTGAAGAAGAAGTCTGCATTGAACAATCATAAGGATTTCAGTTGTCAGATAATGCAGACTATGTGTGCAAATTAAAGAAGGCTTTGTATGGTCTAAAACAGGCTCCTAGAGCATGTTACTCTAGACTGGATAAATATCTACATCAAGTAGGGTTTAGAAAAGGAAGTGCAGACAACAACCTCTACATCAAGGTAATTCAAGGTAATATTTTATTAGTTGAAGTTTA